>JBAMJV010014638.1:0-41258 GCA_037951105.1 Echinarachnius parma
CGACGATTATAAACGATAGTATCAAAGTGGAAATAACCCAATGATGCCAGGTTGGTAATATTGCTAGATTTCCTAAAGAATCCCTTTAGAACATGAGTAACAAAAGAAAATACAGTAGGACTTATGATTAACGTCTTCAGGTCTAATGGATACAGGATTCATTCATGATCGATTATAAACAATCGCATTAGAGTGCAAAGTAAAATTCCAATTTTTATAACTATTTACATTGAAAACATTGTTATTATGATCTTGTTTTTGCAGATATTAAAACTAATATAAATACCAACCTGTTTTTAATATTATCAACATGATTTGCAAATTAATTATTTAGGCATCAACTCTTTGAAATACTAAACAGTCAATACTAACCATTTAAATCTCACATACTAAGAAGCGGGATATATATACGGAACCTATACGACAACTGATCAGTAAGGTGTTAGACGTAGGTTATAGGATAGGTTTAGGATTTAGGAATAGGATAGGATTATGTGTTACATGTTATAAAAGTGTTGACTGTGGAATATACTACAAGACATAACCATCTCAATTTTTTAATTATTAATAATGTAAAAATCGCTTCAAAATATGACGTCAATACGACGTCTTTTCGTCATAAAAAGACGTTGTTAGCACGTCAAAATATGACGTCTATATGTCGTGAAACGCGGGTGCAAAATCTTCATTTTTTGACGTGAATTTATGACGTCTTTAAGACGACGTACACGACTTGAAAATCACGTCAAATCAATACGTAAAAATCACGTCTTATATTGACCAATAAGACGTCTTTATGTCGTCTTAATAACGTAATTAATGGTACAAATTACGACTTATAAGACGACATAAAGACGCCTTTTCGGAAAAAAATACGTCAATATCACGTCAAAATATGACGTCGATATCACGGTAAACGCGGGTGCAAAATCTTCACTTTTTGACGTTAATTTACGACGTCTTAAAGACGACGTACACAAGGTGAAAATCACGTCAAATCCAGACGTAAAAATCACGTCTTATTTTGACCAATACGACGTCTTTATGTCGTCTTAATAACGTAATTAATGGTACAAATTGACGACTTAAAGACGTCATAAAGACGCCTTTTCGGGAAAAAATACGTCAATATCACGTCAAAATATGACGTCGATATCACGGTAAACGCGGGTGCAAAATCTTCACTTTTTGACGTTAATTTAAGACGTCGTTAAGACGACGTACCCGACGTAAAATGACGTAAATTTGACGTAATTTTTACCAGTGTCTGCTATCAGGGACAATCGCTTGTAAATATATCAATTAACATTTAAATCGACACCAAGGTTATTAAAATCAGCAAACTCAGTCAATTCTTATATAAAAAAGGAGCTTTTAGCGACCATCTATATCTTGAATATATGGCTGCCATCTTGGATTTTGGCCATCAAATTGGTCAGTATATATCACCATCGTTTTTAGCATATCAAGAAACATATATTGTAAGTCAACACCAAGATTATCAAAACCGGCCAACTCAGTCAATTTTTATATTAAAAAATAGCTTTTTGGGGCCATCTTGGAATATGGCGGCCATCTTGGATTTTGGCCATCATATGAGTCCGCATGTATTACCATCGCGTTCAGCATGTCAATAAACAAATAAAACGACACCAAGATTATTAAAATCGGCCAACTCAGTCATGTTTTATATCAAAAAGTAGCTATTTGGCGGCCATCTTGGAAAATGGCGGCCATCTTTGATTTTCGCGTGGCTAAGTGTTTTTTCCTGAAAAGTGTCCCTAAGATAGCCTACATACCAAGTCTCTTGCTTGTATCAAACTTTGAACGATTATTACACTTATCTGCTCTACTATATAGGGTAAGCGTCGTATAGAGGGAGTCGATCATGTGACAATAATTTGATGTTCATGTACATTGTACCGTGTCCGTGAGGACAATAAGCCAGTTCGTAGTTACAATCTGCGCATGCGCGTAATTACCGATCTAGACTTCCGGGTTCCATCGATCGTGAGAATTGAAGGAGCCACACGTGCAATTGAATGCGACTTGTTTGTTTACGTTTTAAATAATCTGGATCTGGATCAAAATGAGCCAATTGTTTTTGTATTCACCACATCAAAGGTTAATAGCATAATATGTACTATTTGATAGAACAAGAACCGGTTTGATAGAATGTCTTATTCATGTGTAATGATGATATTTATTGATCAATAATTTCACCGAGCCTTGCTTGGCCTGGCTAGCACGCACTGGGTATGTACACACGTAGGTGTACATAGCATTGTGCGGAGATTATCGTCTTCCGCTAGCTGCACTATCCAACGCAAAAACAGTCTTTGCCGGCTGATTTCTCTCTCCATTTATTAGCAAATGCAAACACAATTTCGTTTATGTGATCCACAATTTATATAAATTGATTATGATTATCGACTCTCTTGTTTTGAAGACCGCAACATGTAGAAAAACTTATTATATCCCGTCTGTTTTCCTTTCCGATGGTGTCCTAAAACATAGCGTTCAATTATTGAACGGTACAGTGTACGAATGGGTGGTATGCTTATCTCTAGCCTTGTAGCATTATTGCGTGTGAATGATCCACCTGGATCATTCACAAGAAAGTTGATTACAAGAAAGTTGATTTGGAGAAAAATCGGTTTTATTCTTGAAGATATTTTACATCAAATATGTTCTTTATGAGTTTATGCAGCTGCTTATATAATTTCCACTTTGATTGTATGCATCTAATGTTTGTTTTATGCTGTCAAACTAAAATTATCCGGCAATAGGACATGATACCATACACTTTAGCTGTACGTTGATGGAGTATCGGACTTTGACCTGTGACGTCACCCAAGCTCCATGGTCTAATTACGAACTGGCTTATAGACATTATTTAACCATTGTGCTTCCCTTTGGCGCCATATACATGTATATATTGTAACGAAAACTAAATAGTTGTTCGTGTGGGTAAAATGATGATAATATGATGGATGTCTGGATGGCCGAGGATAGTTCTAAATCACAATCATAATCACATTCACTCTGTAAAGCACGTTCCACAAGCTTCGATGTAAAGATAACAGTTGGCGAGAGTTATTCGGTTACTCGTTTATTCTTCCATAAACAACTTCGTACAATGCAATGGCGAACAGGACTAACTCTAAGTATAACTTCTAACTGGACTAACTTCGTATTCAAACTGTCTTCTATAACTTAATTATGTCTCAAATCACAACCGAATAATAACTTAATGACTGACTCCCAGACTTGTACTGAATAATAACTGACGAAAATGAACCCCGAGTGAGAGAGATGTCGAGCTTATATAGGCTATAGGACAAAGGATGACATCTATTAAGACACTTAAGCCCAGTGCCCATTAGGCGATCTGCGCTTCCGATCTAGCCCGAGTTGCTAGCGATCTCGGTTCGGTGTGAATCGCACCAGTTCGCCGCGAGTCAGCCCGATCTCATTGCGTACGCGATCTTTTCGGTGCCCACTATGCGATCTCACGGCGACTTCTTATTGTCCCTATTTCCACGCATGCGTGCATGGTTGAGAATTACAGCCAGGTATTTCTCGCTCTTGCTTGTCTTGACATCATAACGCGCTTTGCGAGTTTTTTTTAATAAACCCAGTGCCCACTTTGCGATATGCGCCTAGCGATCTTGCCGGAATAGGAGCGATCCCCTGAGATCTGTGGTTAAGTCGCAAAGTGGGCACCAATGGCCGCACCAGATCGCTGTAACTCGCGTCCGCAAGGGTGGTGTCGGTTGCGGTCGCAAGGTTTAAGGACATGTTAAAAAATTTCGTTCTCGATCGCATGTCGGGCGGGATCGCACAAAAAAGCCATTTGGGCAATTGTTCATATTTCCTTATATCAGGAATTCAATCCTTGATATCAGGAATTCTGTTTTCAAATATCAATAATTAAATTCTTGATATCAGGAAATAAATTAATGATATCCAGAGTTCGATTTCTTGATATCCAGAGTTCGATTTCTTGATATCAAGAATTCGATTTCTTGATGCCAGGAGTTGAATTTTTGAAATCAGGAATTATCATTGGTTAGCAACAGAAAATGGTTTCTTGATATCAAGAATTCAATGTTCAGTTATGCGAAACTGCTCTACAAAGGCGCCCTGCAAGAATCAAGAATTCTTTTCTTGATATTTTTCTTGAATTGTTGATATCAATAAATGATTTGCTGTTGGTAACTCTTGATATCAAGAAAAGGAAATAAATGTTCAAACGGCTAGCCATGCCTCGCCAACAAATTCAGAATAAAAAAAAAGCGTGAATTCCTCGTTATTGTATTCCTTGACAATGGGTGGAAATAGGGGCCAAGCTATGACCCCAAGGAGGCCAAATTGAAAAGATCGCGTGCACAATGGAATCAAGCTGACTCACTGCGAACTGATGTGATTCCAAGGTCGCTAGCCCTATGCGATATTGTCCGAATAGGAGCGATCCCCCTGAGATCTGTGTTAAGTCGCAAAGTGGGCACCAATGGCCGCACCAGATCGCACCAGATCGCCGCGAATGCGATCGAGACCGACCTGGTCGCCAGATTTTTGAACATGTCAAAACCCCGGCGACCGCAACCGACACCACCCTTGCGGACGCGAGTTACAGCGATCAGGTGCGGCCATTGGTGCCCACTTGGCGACTTAACCACAGATCTCAGGGGATCGCTCCTATTCGGGCAAGATCGCTCTAGATCGCTAGGCCCAGATCGCCAGATGGGCACCGGGCTTAAGAGGTTACTAAATGTAACAAAGAACAACCTCTAGCGACTTGACATTACAATGGACATACTTCCTAGAAAATAAACAATAGTCTAAAAACATTACAGGGATTTAAGATTAAGCTAACGGCGGAACATGTAAGGAAGGATCAACACAATGAAGGGTATTACTGCATGTAGGTGTGAAGTTCATGTCTAAAGGATTAAAGACAGGGTAACACAGATTTAAGACATCAAAGAGCATCACCGCTCTTGGAAGGGGTGAAGGATTACCATGAAAGAAGGGCATACAAAGATGAAGTACAATAACTTTTATTAAATAGTTATTATTATATACATGGTCATTTCAACTAAAAACTTCTTTTGCATATATAACCCGAGAAATTGGTTGTACACCTCGACTGGCCAGTTACAGCTCGTTATTCCGAAGGTTCGTTTATTCCCAAGGTTAGAAGGCTCGTTAATCTAAAAATGAAATAGGGTTCGTCAACCCGAAAATGAAATGAGGTTCGTTAATCCGAAAGGTTCAATACGAACCCCATATCATTCTCGGATTAAAGAACCTATACCTATTGCATTTTCGGTTTAACGAACCTGATTTCATTTTATGATTAACGAACCCCATTTTATTTTCGGATAAAAGAACCCTCGGAATATCGAACCCTATTTCATTTTCGGATATATCCTTCGGAATAACGAACCTTCGGACTAATGCAACAAATGTACTACTTTTGTAGCCAATGAACAGTGTCGGGGTCCAAGTTGTTTAGATCTGGGTTTGGGTGGAAAAAAAATTTCGCGGCCGGGTGGGCGAAGGATTGAGCACTCTTCAATAATGTGGGAGGCAGTCTGCCGACCCCTGTGCGGAGCCTGTTGATGGAGACCCAATCTTGTCGGGGCAAATCTGCGCCTGGTGGTAGCTTTGTGTTGGGGGGTCACTCTGAATTGGAGAGGAGGGGGGGGGGGGCGGGGGAGGGTCTGAGGGTCTGCTGCCAGCTGTCCTTCCATGCAGTGAGGGTGTTGTGGGTACCATCCCGCAGGGTGTCAGCTTGGCGACTGAAGCGAGAGCGTAGGCGTTGGCGGCCTGGTTGTGCGTTCTGGGTGGTGTGGTGTAAGGGGCGTGTAGGGTCATGACGATGCTCGAGAAAATAGTTCGACCGACAAATTTGAATCAACAGATGGAGCTGTTTTTTTTTTGTTCCTTTCAATGGGTAGTTCAGTTTGGTTTAGAGGGCGATTTTCGAAATAATTTTGTTTTGTGAGGTAATGAAAAACAAAGTGTACAATTCGAGGAAGCACACAATTTTGTTGACAGAATGAACTTTGTTTAATCAAAATTGGTGCAGAAACGACTGAAATATCCATAAATATATTGACTGGAAAACATTTTGGGGACCAATTTTCATTCAATAATTTAAGAAATATTAATAAATCCAAAACATTTCTGAAAATATATAAAAAAAGGTTTTTAAATTGTTTAAAATGGCGTAGCAAGATTGTTTTTTTAGCGGGGTGGGGTGTGGGGGGGGGGGGGGGTGGGTTGGTGGATTTCGCACGTTGGATTTTCACTTGACAAGCCCCCCCAAAAGATCTCAGCCGTCAAGAGGGCCTAAAATCATCATACATCATAACTAATCAAATATAGCCATAAACTGATCAAGCATAACATAATGATATCGGCCTAAAATTATTCGATTAACCGTTACATATACATGTTTTGGGTCAATAAAATGTTGTCCATTGTGTTCCGGAACTATGCTTTTTTCACGGGGGCACCTGGGGGGGGGGGGCACAGACAATTTGTGTGTGATGGGGGGGGGGGGGGGGGCGTGCTCCCAGGCCTGTTACTACACCCCTGCTCCGTTCAAGGACAAGTCTGTTTTAATACGCATTTTTTAAAGCCAGTGTTTAAAATACGCAATTTAAAACTCGGTCCAATGTGGCGGCCATGTTAAGACAAACATACCATGGAAATAACTCGGTGTTCTACAGGTAAGGTGGATTGATCTGCTATCAGAATATAAACTATGTTCATTCCTAAACGTTCATGAATACATGTTGTTCTTTACATGCTCTATGTATGATACTCGGGATTATCAACATCCACATCTGTTGACTCAAGCTTGTCAGTCAAAATTTAAAAATCTCGACTTAGCTGCCACTTTGAAAGCGCTCTACCAATCTTGTTACACCACATCCAAAGAGCAGGTAGAGCAGTGGCCTGCATGAAGCTCGGGATGTGCCCCCAGAATATGAACCCCTGTATTAACATTATAGGGATCATTGCAAAATCTCGTATAGGGAACGGGTAAACATAGCCGCATTTTGTTTTTCTTCAAACGAGCCCAGAGTGTAATGCGTACACATTGAATTACATGTGTTAAATCTGGAAAGGCCGGTCCAACTCAGCAAAACTTGCATGAGACGGCGGAAACTATAAACACACATCGATCTGGCTAGTAACTGAAGGAGTTCCCCTCGCTGCCTAGTAATGCCTTTTTTATATCTTGAATTTACTTTAATTTTTGACTTTGACTAATATTAATACTGAATTATGCAACTCTTTCATCTGTTCACTCATCACAAATAGTTCTTCATCGTCAAGACTGTACAGTATGCATATTTGTAAACGTACGAAACCTCAACCAGTACTCAAGTATATATCTTTAAAACACAATTTCAAATAATGAATGAAAGTTGATTGCATAATATGGTAAAACCCCCTCCTGTATACGATCACACAGTGTCCCCATGATAATAATTGTCACATTAATGTTTATTTAAAGCATCATTTTTATTTTCATTTTAAAAGCTGCCACCAGATGCGGATCTACCAACAGGCTCTGAACAGGAGTCGGCAGATTCAGTGGCGACATGTACCGCTGGGGGTTTAGACCTTACTCGACTTGCACTTGTGGCTTACCAGAACAAACGGCCACTCACGTCATCTACGAGTTCCCCATCCTTCGCCCACCCGACAATCAAAACCCAAACATGAACCAGTTGGACCCAGATACAGTCCGTCGGCTGCAAAACTATGATGCCTCAGAATACGTAAGAAGAAGACGTTTTTAATTTATTGCAAAATGATGTATTCGAATCATACATATACATGAATTCATACATAGGCGCCGGAAGTGGGGGGGGGGGGGCAGGGGGGGGGGGGGGGCAGGGGGCGGCCGCCCCCCCCCCCCCTAATCAAAAAAGTGGGGGGGGGGGGGCAAAACGCAATTTTGCCCCCCCCCCCCCCCCAAAAAAAAAAAAAAAATACATTATAATAGTATTGTCCTTTGAAAAACATTGTTTGCAGGCATAATCCTTACTATTATTTTATGTTTGTATTCCTAGGTAACGTATAACTCTGTTTCAATTACCTTCAAATGCACCAAAATTTGGTGAATAACTCCTAAAATTATAAATCCTTGCACATAATGTATTCGCGTTATGCCACATGTCATCTGCTCCCAAGTTATTTTCACTAGGCCTATTTACTTACATATTGAAGCTACAACATGTTGACGTGTAAACGTAGGTAGCGTCATTGTTTTAACCAAACTGGCCTTTTCAACTTTTGACGTTTCTGAGGGGCAATACTATAAAATCACCGGGATTTTTGAAAATGCATTTCAATTGTAGACAGATAAGGGTTTCTATAAAGCACACATTTTCAATCGTGTGACGAATGTCTCACTTAAGTTTAGCGTGCTAAATATGCATTCGTATGTAACGCTTGAAATCTACCACTGGGTAACAAAAATCACATAACTGCCTGTTACTTACCAAAACTCGTAGAGTAATTCCTGACATATGCAACAACTTCCTATGTGGAAATTAACCAATTTGTATCAAGTGTTCATTCTAAGATTTTAACCGCTCAAAAAAACGTTTGGAGATTTCTTTTTTAAAGCGGTCAAAATAAACATGTGTTTTGTTCCTGTAAAAAAAAATATACATGCAATGGTCACAAATTGTATACGGCGCGAAAAGTCTCGCCGAGACGCATCTGCCCAAAGAAAAATAAAGATTGCTGGACCTTTCAGAAAATATAATGGGTCTGAACATGCCGTGTACACTTCCGGTGGAATCGACCATATTCTGAGTCCGTGGTTATGGCAATATTACAAATTTGCTTCCAGTTTTGTAGTCTGAGAGAATTCTCTACAGTGCTTGATTTGTTGCACGAACGTGCACGAGTCGCGTTTGATAATTTAATGACATGTTTTGTTTTTAAATATAAGATACAATTTTAGTTAACTTTAACATGTTTAATGATCACACAATCCCCAGGGTTTAAAATATATTGGTTGTTAATCAGGCCAACCTTCAACACTAGAAACAAAGTAAAGAGCCCTTTTTTTTTACTAAACTTTCAATAGATTGTAAAGAGCTGTAAGGAATCGATATTTGATGTTCATTGTCCTTTCACAACCTGAAACTCAAAGTAGGCATACATAATTATAAAGTGAGTATAATGCCAATCGTTTAAGTACCTACTTGGAAACGATTTATTCCTACATCGCTAAATGAATCATTGTATTTTGTATGGTTTAGTTCAAAGGGCGTACTAACAAGTGATAGATAGCTTTCACATGGTGAGTTCTTTTATTGAACATCTTGAGAAGAGAACCCTTATTTGGAAATAAAAGCGTTCACTTCCGCCCACATGATAAATGACACGCTTACAAATAATACTGCATATGAACGATGATTGATAGGTACTACGTACTTCAAGGGGAATTCCGGACGATTTAAAAACAAATACAGTATATTGGAAATAAATCTAGGGATGTGCTTGATTATTTCCAGGACTTGACTCTCTTTGGTTGATTCCTAAGAGATTTTTGTAATGTCATTAACTCTGAGGAAATAATTAAATTTACCGCACACAATCATCCCAGCAAACACAAAACGTTTACAAAACGTTTACAAAACGTTTTTATTAGGTCACGTAGGTCTTCGTCTTGAATGAACGTTTACAAAACGTTTACAAAACGTTTTTATTAGGTCACGTAGGTCTTCGTCTTTAATGAACGTTTACAAAGCGTTTACAAAGCGTTTTTATTAGGTCATGTAGGTCTTCGTCTTTAATGAACGTTTAAAAAACGTTCTTAAAACGTCTCCAGCGTCCGACAGGTTTTCTGCTGGTCCTTGCACTTGAAAGCAAATTCATGAAAGGTTTTTTATTGGTTTTTCGAACGTTTAAACAACGTTTTAAAAACGTCAATTTGGAATGTTCTAAAAACGTTTTCAACCTTCCACAAATACACGTTTTAAAAACGTTTTCACATAACTTCCAAATAACCAACTTTGAACCTTTTTAGAACGTTCAGAACACGTCCAATTGTTAGTTGGAATGAGACCCTTAAGCCTTGGTCCCAACCCGCCGTACTTGCAAGTGCGTGCTTTCTACTTGCAAAAACGTGGGCAAAATTTGGGCATCCGTATGTGGTGAGTACCGCCTCAGTACGGATTTGGGAGCACGCAGACACTCCGTAGCACTTTTAGTGCACGAGGAACTTTCGCTGCGTTCGGGCTGCGGTCGGGCTACGGATTCACCCCCAGTACGGGTGACGCGCGTGCCCTTATAATACAGCCAATGAGCGCACAACGCACTGACTCCGTGATTTTAACATTTTTCCCACGGTCACTTGCTCTACGGACGGCGCACTTAGCACGTGCGTGCTGCGCACGTGATAAGTGCGTGGTCCGTGCTTACTCGACACTTCCCCAGTTCAACTGTCCAATGAGCACGCAGAATTCACGTGGACCGTACCGAGTAAGCACGTTGTAAGCACGTACAACTCACTTACCACGTGCGCAACGTACGATGCACGCAACCGCTAACGACCAGGCGTGGCGTGCGGGCCACGTACTTACACCTTGCGCAACCGTGCAAGTGACGTGCGTTGATGTACTCCCTCCCTGCTGGGACTTCTGGAGAACCTCGGAAGGTCGTCCTATATATACCCCCGACATCGGGCGGAAAAACTCACGTTCATCGGATTAAAGAACCTATACCTATTGCATTTTCGGTTTAACGAACCTGATTTCATTTTATGATTAACGAACCCCATTTTATTTTCGGATAAAAGAACCCTCGGAATATCGAACCCTATTTCATTTTCGGATATATCCTTCGGAATAACGAACCTTCGGACTAATGCAACAAATGTACTACTTTTGTAGCCAATGAACAGTGTCGGGGTCCAAGTTGTTTAGATCTGGGTTTGGGTGGAAACAAAATTTCGCGGCCGGGTGGGCGAAGGATTGAGCACTCTTCAATAATGTGGGAGGCAGTCTGCCGACCCCTGTGCGGAGCCTGTTGATGGAGACCCAATCTTGTCGGGGCAAATCTGCGCCTGGTGGTAGCTTTGTGTTGGGGGGTCACTCTGAATTGGAGAGGAGGGGGGGGGGGGGGGGCGGGGGAGGGTCTGAGGGTCTGCTGCCAGCTGTCCTTCCATGCAGTGAGGGTGTTGTGGGTACCATCCCGCAGGGTGTCAGCTTGGCGACTGAAGCGAGAGCGTAGGCGTTGGCGGCCTGGTTGTGCGTTCTGGGTGGTGTGGTGTAAGGGGTGTGTAGGGTCATGACGATGCTCGAGAAAATAGTTCGACCGACAAATTTGAGTCAACAGATGGAGCTGTTTTTTTTTTTGTTCCTTTCAATGGGTAGTTCAGTTTGGTTTAGAGGGCGATTTTCGAAATAATTTTGTTTTTGAGGTAATGAAAAACAAAGTGTACAATTCGAGGAAGCACACAATTTTGTTGACAGAATGAACTTTGTTTAATCAAAATTGGTGCAGAAACGACTGAAATATCCATAAATATATTGACTGGAAAACATTTTGGGGACCAATTTTCATTCAATAATTTAAGAAATATTAATAAATCCAAAACATTTCTGAAAATATATAAAAAAAGGTTTTTAAATTGTTTAAAATGGCGTAGCAAGATTGTTTTTTTAGCGGGGTGGGGTGTGGGGGGGGGGGGGGTGGGTTGGTGGATTTCGCACGTTGGATTTTCACTTGACAAGCCCCCCCAAAAGATCTCAGCCGTCAAGAGGGCCTAAAATCATCATACATCATAACTAATCAAATATAGCCATAAACTGATCAAGCATAACATAATGATATCGGCCTAAAATTATTCGATTAACCGTTACATATACATGTTTTGGGTCAATAAAATGTTGTCCATTGTGTTCCGGAAATATGCTTTTTTCACGGGGGCACCTGGGGGGGGGGGGGGGGCACAGACAATTTGTGTGTGATGGGGGGGGGGGGGGGGCGTGCTCCCAGGCCTGTTACTACACCCCTGCTCCGTTCAAGGACAAGTCTGTTTTAATACGCATTTTTTAAAGCCAGTGTTTAAAATACGCAATTTAAAACTCGGTCCAATGTTTGTTTGTTTGTTTATTTTATTTCCACTTTTTCAAAACAATACAAAGAAACATCATACAAATATATATTATAAGTAATAAGTAAGTTTAACAAAATATGTTTCTAATTAAAATACAAGCAAAAAGAAATATGTTCATTAATAACAATCCATAGTGAAAATAATTTGCATAATATAAAATAAGAAATAAGGGGGAGAATGGATATCTTATAAAATGCTTCATAAGTTTATAACAAAGGAAAAAGCAGGAGACCACATGTCGTAAGCGTAGAAGCTTGAAGATGACAGTGGCCTCTGCCGAGTTAGCAAATAAATAACAACCTATGCAAGGGACGCGATTAAAAATCCATTTATCAATTGTATTGATAATGTTTATATTATATTCGAATTTAAATAAGATATAGGTGTAATGATTCCAAGTAAGCATGGCTGCATTAATTTCCGAGTGAAAATAACAAAATATCTTTAGTGATATGTTTTGTATTGAAAAGTGCATTTGTGCATAGTGCAAACAAAAAAAGCTTGGTGCATAAAACAATAAAAGACTAATACTGTGAAATTAAGTGTGTGTGGTTTCAATTACATATAATAATAATGTGGCGGCCATGTTAAGACAAACATACCATGGAAATAACTCGGTGTTCTACAGGTAAGGTAGATTGATCTGCTATCAGAATATAAACTATGTTCATTCCTAAACGTTCATGAATACATGTTGTTCTTTACATGCTCTATGTATGATACTCGGGATTATCAACATCCACATCTGTTGACTCAAGCTTGTCAGTCAAAATTTTAAAATCTCGACTTAGCTGCCACTTTGAAAGCGCTCTACCAATCTTGTTACACCACATTTAAAGAGCAGGTAGAGCAGTGGCCTGCATGAAGCTCGGGATGTGCCCCCATAATATGAACCCCTGTATTAACATTATAGGGATCATTGCAAAATCTCGTATAGGGAACGGGTAAACATAGCCGCATTTTGTTTTTCTTCAAACGAGCCCAGAGTGTAATGCGTCCACATTGAATTACATGTGTTAAATCTGGAAAGGCCGGTCCAACTCAGCAAAACTTGCATGAGACGGCGGAAACTATAAACACACATCGATCTGGCTAGTAACTGAAGGAGTTCCCCTCGCTGCCTAGTAATGCCTTTTTTTATATCTTGAATTTACTTTAATTTTTGACTTTGACTAATATTAATACTGAATTATGCAACTCTTTCATCTGTTCACTCATCACAAATAGTTCTTCATCGTCAAGACTGTACAGTATGCATATTTGTAAACGTACGAAACCTCAACCAGTACTCAAGTATATATCTTTAAAACACAATTTCAAATAATGAATGAAAGTTGATTGCATAATATGGTAAAACCCCCTCCTGTATACGATCACACAGTGTCCCCATGATAATAATTGTCACATTAATGTTTATTTAAAGCATCATTTTGATTTTCATTTTAAAAGCTGCCACCAGATGCGGATCTACCAACAGGCTCTGAACAGGAGTCGGCAGATTCAGTGCCGACATGTACCGCTGGGGGTTTAGACCTTACTCGACTTGCACTTGTGGCTTACCAGAACAAACGGCCACTCACGTCATCTACGAGTTCCCCATCCTTCGCCCACCCGACAATCAAAACCCAAACATGAACCAGTTGGACCCAGATACAGTCCGTCGGCTGCAAAACTATGATGCCTCAGAATACGTAAGAAGAAGACGTTTTTAATTTATTGCAAAATGATGTATTCGAATCATACATATACATGAATTCATACATAGGCGCCGGAAGTGGGGGGGGGGGGGGGGGGGGGGGGGCAAAACGCAATTTTGCCCCCCCCCCCAAAAAAAACCAAAAAAACATTATAATAGTATTGTCCTTTGAAAAACATTGTTTGCAGGCATAATCCTTACTATTATTTTATGTTTGTATTCCTAGGTAACGTATAACTCTGTTTCAATTACCTTCAAATGCACCAAAATTTGGTGAATAACTCCTAAAATGATAAATCCTTGCACATAATGTATTCGCGTTATGCCACATGTCATCTGTTCCCAAGTTATTTTCACTAGGCCTATTTACTTACATATTGAAGCTACAACATGTTGACGTGTAAACGTAGGTAGCGTCATTGTTTTAACCAAACTGGCCTTTTCAACTTTTGACGTTTCTGAGGGGCAATACTATAAAATCACCGGGATTTTTGACAATGCATTTCAATTGTAGACAGATAAGGGTTTCTATAAAGCACACATTTTCAATCGTGTGACGAATGTCTCACTTAAGTTTAGCGTGCTAAATATGCATTCGTATGTAACGCTTGAAATCTACCACTGGGTAACAAAAATCACATAACTGCCTGTTACTTACCAAAACTCGTAGAGTAATTCCTGACATATGCAACAACTTCCTATGTGGAAATTAACCAATTTGTATCAAGTATTCATTCTAAAAAACGTTTGGAGATTTCTTTTTTAAAGCGGTCAAAATAAACATGTGTTATGTTCCTGTAAAAACAAATATACATGCAATGGTCACAAATTGTATATGGCGCGAAAAGTCTCGCCGAGACGCATCTGCCCAAAGAAAAATAAAGATTGCTGGACCTTTCAGAAAACATAATAGGTCTGAACATGCCGTGTACACTTCCGGTGGAATCGACCATATTCTGAGTCCGTGGTTATGGCAATATTACAAATTTGCTTCCAGTTTTGTAGTCTGAGAGAATTCTCTACAGTGCTTGATTTGTTGCACGAACGTGCACGAGTCGCGTTTGATAATTTAATTACATGTTTTGTTTTTAAATATAAGATACAATTTTAATTAACTTTAACATGTTTAATGATTACACAATCTCCAGGGTTTGAAATATTTTGGTTGTTAATCAGGCCAAAATTCAACATTAGAAACAAAGTAAAGAGCCCCTTATATTTGATGTTCATTGTCCTTTCACAACCTGAAACTGAAAGTAGGCATACATAATTATAAAGTGAGTATAATGCCCACATGATAAATGACACGCTCACAAATAATACTGCATCTGAACGATAATTGATAGGTACTACGTAATTAAAGGAGAATTCCGGACGATTTAAAAACAAATACAGTATATTGGAAATAAAATTTAGGGGTGTGCTTGAATATTTCCAGGATTTGACTCTCTTTGGTTGATTCCTAAGAGATTTTTCTAATGTCATTAACTCTGAGGAAATAATTAAATTTACCGCACACAATCATCCCAGCAAACACAAAACGTTTACAAAACGTTTACAAAACTTTTTTATTAGGTCACGTAGGTCTTCGTCTTTAATGAACGTTTACAAAACGTTTACAAAACGTTTTTATTAGTTCACGTAGGTCTTCGTCTTTAATGAACGTTTACCAAACGTTTACAAAACGTTTTTATTAGGTCACGTAGGTCTTCGTCTTTAATGAACGTTTAAAAAAACGTTCTTAAAACGTCTCCAGCGTCCGACAGGTTTTCTGCTGGTTCTTGCACTTGAAAGCAAATTCACGAAAGGTTTTTTATTGGTTTTTCTAACGTTTAAACAACGTTTTAAAAACGTCCATTTGGAACGTTCTAAAAACGTTTTCAACCTTCCACAAATACTCGTTTTAAAAACGTTTTCACATAACGTCCAAATAACCAACTTTGAACCTTTTTAGAACGTTCAGAAAACGTCCAATTGTTAGTTGGGATGAGACCCTTACCTTACGTAGCACCCTCACTTTGCTCAATTTCTTGAGTAGGCTTGAATCCGGTGCCACTGCATTGTGATCACTGCATGTGTCATTCATAATAGCCGGTCATGCAGAGCCAGCACATTCAATAACCACGTTTACAGGACTTTGTGTCTATTCAAATTCCAATGAAAGCCAAACGTGTTACAATTTCGGGCAGGCAAGTATTTTCAAACGGCTCAAAGGCACGTTTGAGTGGCGCATCGTGGACTAAACTATTCATGATCGGGCATTGTATTGGTCCGATCAAAAGAACACATTCGCTGCAATGTAAAAACATAGATAGGCGCATAGTGAGGGTCGCACGTCACAAATTGGTGCATTGTGGGATAGAACAAGCTCGCTCGCGAATTTGTGTCATTAGAATTTCAAAACCAATTATAAGTCCAAATGGAAGTCCACTTTAAATGATTATCGGGATTGTCAGTAGCTCCATCTGTTGATGCAAGTTTGTCAGTCAAACTATGTACCTCGAGCGTCATTGTTATAGCCGTTGGTATGGTTGGAGAATGTCTTTGCCCGGGGTCCACGGCGTGGGGGTGAAGCGACCAAGCAAGGAAGATGTATACTTTCATTTGAGCAGTGGTATATCTACAAGAGGCACGGGGGAGACGTCCCCAAATAATTTGACCAAGCAAACAAAAAAACATGACGGTCCTAATTCGAACTCAAAATAACAAAGAAATACACACGAACTTCGCTACGTCAATGGGGAGGGTGAGGACGAGGAGAGGACAAAGAGGTGGATAAATATGAAAAGGAAAAGGGAAAAGAAGAAGATGAGGATGAGAGGGGGGAGGAAAATAAAGAGAAAATTGTTTTTGTCCTCTACTAAAAAAAACAAACAATCCAAATAATGCCTTTCCTGATTTATTATGTGATTTGTATGTCATTTAATTATCAATAAAAATACAAATAAAATAATAAATGTATTGTTTAAAACGGTGAATTTTCTTACTGCGTTTTCAAAATAGTTTAGTATATACTAAATTATTCACTAGTAGTAATTAATAAATAAATCAAATTTGACGAAATATGATCCGCATGTGGTAATATATTGAACATGTCTACTTTTGGAAGCATACTTTTAGTGTATAAGGATAAGGAATCCTTAGTTTATGTTTACCCCAAACGCTCTTGTATCCATACGTTGTATAATTCCCAAATCCATATGGTGTTATGTTAATACCTTGCACGTGTCTGCATGATAGATGCTTTTGTTAAAAAGATTGTCGAAGGAATGTTTGATTGAATGGGATAATCATGAGATTACCCTCGATTTGTAAGAAAAGATATGTTGGCCGAGAATTCCGTCATGCTCCCTGACAATAGATATAATAGTTCACAAAGTTCGCTGTCATAAATATTGTCAAAGAAATTCTATTGATTCACACTGTGAAAGATATTTGACATACCAAAAAATAAACTGATCAACTTTTCGGTCGGTAATTTGAAAATGCCTTCGTCATGCATTTATGTCAGTTATTCCGTATGGTATGTTTAAAGCCACGAAGATGTATTAATTTACTTCCCAAGGGCTAAGTTGCAGAAAGAGTTGCAACCGATTGTAAAGTTCAAATTAGTTACAAGTCAGAAAATATGCACATTTGAACCAATAACATTTCCGCGTACAGTCACATGATCTTATTTGGAATTTTGGAGTGCAATTTTACAATCGATTGTAACTCTTTCTGCAACGGGGCCCTAGGTTTCGCCGTTTGTAGTAACTGCTTAGCAAACGATTAAATTTAAACTAGAATGGACAGTCCTGTACAGTATAGAAGAATACTTAACCTGTACTTAAGTGTATCAAATCTACGCAGGCGTCAAAACTACTTACTTTCCAAGATCTCAACTTGCAGTCTATCGTTGTTTTTTATAATTTAAGGGATAGTTGAGTTTCGGTACAGAGAGTGCAGTTTGGCCAAACTGAATATTAGTAACAAAAACCTACAACATAATATTACAAACTAATAGTTATAACTCCACCATGCTCGAAAGGTATACAAACTTACTAACGAATAAGTAAAATGCCTGTTGTCTTTCAAAAAGAGCCGTTAAAACACAAGCTGATGCTCTCTAAAAGCGCATTGAATTCAGTTATTTTTAGCTGAACAATTTTACATTTGAAGTTGTGCTAAAATAATGATAAAATAAAGAGCTCAACAAGAACTATCGTGGGGCCCCACAATTATTACAAATTGTTATATTTATGGATATTTCAGCTCTTTCTGATTGTGATTGTGATCAAATAAAGTGTATTATATATCATTAAAATTGTATGCTCTTGCAAATTTGACACTCAGTTTATCATTACCTCACACACAAAATATTTCTTGTAGCGCCCTCTATACCAAAACACAATTCTCCCTTTAAGCTGGAAACGAGGGGGTTACTAAAGTTTGTAATGAGGAGTGTTGCATTTTTTGTTTTTGCATCGAATCGAATACAAAATCATTTCTTATCGAGATTTACCTCGATTTTTAAAGAAAAGTTCTGGTTGGTGTATTTTTTCTTTACCTAAATCTGTTCCCTCCGCACCCACGATTAACATAATGGTATCATCATAGTTCACTAGTCTTCTAAGAATAAATAATCTCAAACACATTCCATCGAGTCTTTTCTAAAAATGTATTTGACATACCACAAGAAATTCAAGAATAATAAACTTGTCTTACTGGTCATTAAATCGAAAATGCCTTGGGCACACTTTTGAGTTATGATATAACGATGTATTGTGTTTACCTTTCCAGGGTCTTATCGCTTACATGTAATAAACGATAAAACCTAACAATGTCATGGATGTCACAGTCTGGAATAAGAATACTATCAAACTCTTTGATTAAGAGCGTTTAATCCACACGGGCTTCAACAAATCCTTTCCAAGATTTCACGTTGCAAACTATCGTTGTCGTTATTATACAGCTAGAACTAGGGGACTATCATAATTTGGTCTGAGTTTCACATAACGCACAAAATGGAGCACCCGTGTAGTTATTTAATTGTTTCACTTCTATGTCATTAATTGACATTTAATTTCAATGGCCTGATACTCATTGACTTGAAATTTGAAAAATTATTATTTCTTCTGTAACTTAATTGTGTATATCTCAGTAAACGTACTGGATATTATAAATTATACAAAGTATACCAGAACGGTAACACATGCAACCTGATGTATGAATTAAGACTAAATTCTAACTACCACGACTGCAGACTCACGGTTATGAGTAGAACTGACATTCTAATAGTTGGAATTGAAATGATGGAAGGCTGTTCTAATGGTTGCAATGGAAATGCATGAACTATTGTTAAAACAAAGTAAAACATTGGATTAAAAGTCATCAACTAAAAGTCATCAACATGCTCTATCATCAAGGAAATGTCATGTAGCTTAATACGTAAACTGCATTGAACACATAAAGTACCACGTACATCATACATGCACTAAAAACTTGTGGTAAGCTGTTCTTTCCCTTATAATGCCCAGTCTTTGAATGCACAAAATGGTAATAGAGGAATTTACCATTTTCATTTGCTTGTTAATCCTTATTCATGCATTTTATATATATAAGATTTTTCATATAAATAAAGTTATACTTTGAAGTAAAGTACAAAGTCTTCTTCCTCTTCTTATTGTAATTATCATCATAATCATCATCATCATCATCATCATCATTACAAACACCTTTATAGACGGGTCTTTCCCATTATGGACATCATTACAGAAAAGAAAAGGTGCTTGCACTATTACACCAAGTGGGTGTGAGTCAAACAGAACTAAGTCAATTTGTTCTAGTTATCAGTCGTTTTTGTTTCCTTTTGATCTTGATATCAATGGAAATATGTGATGGTAATTGTGCCCCGCATGAGTAAGCACGCCCCCAGGTTGCCGCCCACTCGCGGTAACCGTCTCTCTTTGAAACAGCATAATGCTTTGGCTCTTTGGCGCAATACAAACACACATCATTTTAATTCATCACTATCAGAAGACATAATACTATGCATGTAATCTTGTTACGACTATCAGGTGGATAGCTTAAATTATATCCTACATGAATGAAACCTGTTCAGTGATTGGTCTACATAGCGTCATGTGACCAAACATAGTAATACCCATGGAGAAAAATGTGCTATGCGTGACGTCATTCATGGAATAGTAAATGTTATATCCTACATGAATGAAATCCTGTTCAGTGATTGGTCTACATAGCGTCATGTGACCAAACATAGTAATGCCCATGGAGAAAAATGTGCTATGCGTGACGTCATTCATGGAATAGTAAATGCTATTCCATGAATGACGTCATAGACGCCGGGTGATCATATTGAGCCCATAGAGATGCGTGTTATAAAACTTCCCCGCGAGCAGAGGTCTTGTTTTAGCTTGCGAAAGATGCTCGACGAGATTTCTCAAAGAGTTATTTAAAAATAAATACAGCATATTTTCACCCGTGAATATCAATAAGTTCCGAAGAATATTCTAGAGATGCATTTCATGTATAACGTACCGATATTCGAATTTAAAAATTACGACAATGGTGCACATATTGTGCATCGTTGTCCTTCTGTGGTCGTGACACTAATTCGTCATTAGAAAATTGGCCACGGTGTGCACTACACTAGCTGTATGTGTAATGTACGAATAACTAGTTTCTCCATACAATTACACGTGTGTAGTAATGTAAAGCAGGTTAATTATTCACTTTGATGCGCGCGTTTTGCATTTGGGTGCGCATTAGTGGTTAAGGCGCGGAACCATGAATGGAAAGATAGCGCAATACGCGCTCTGCGCTAGGACTATTGCGCAAAGGGGGTCAGTGTCACAAACAGAACATAGTCAGTGCAGTGATGGTTCCATGATCAATGCTTTGTTTTTCTTTATATTTTTCTTTAATTTAATTGAAATCATTTATTTTTGCGATGATTATGATTATGCGAAGGATATAAAACAAATATATCATGCACTATTTCGAGCCACTAGTGAAATTATGGATTCCTCGGTGACAGAAAAAGCACTATGTTCTTCGGGTCTACGACCCTCAGAACATAGTGCTTTTCCTGTCACCTCGGAATCCATAATTTCAACTAGAGGCTCTCAGTGCATGGTATATTTGTTTAATATGAACGCTCTAATCGTAAATATCTTGTTAACGAAAGGGACATTCAAACAACCGAACTCTGTCCCATACTTCTATCGTTAATACGAATACAACAATGTATGAGGGAACCGCTAGAATTTGGACATTGTTAATAGATCCCTTCAATTTACATGTTGATATTTTGTTTAAAATTACATTCGCGTGCCATAGCACATTATCATGAATCAGCATATCCACGTATATGTTGCTTTTAATTTTGGATCCGCTCGTCATTAGGGACCGAGTATCATAGTGCAGTCCCAAACGTTGATATTTATGCATGTGTGTTGTTGACTCGATATTAAACGCTTTCAAATTTGATACTTTTGTACGTAAACTGGTTATTCGTCATTATACAAACCATTCAATTAATGTTACGGTCTGCATTGGTTTTTTTTCTGCACGTAACCGTAACGTAACAATGGATTTGCCCGTTTTTTGACAACAATTTTATTCGCTGATTCAATGAATGTATTGTTAAAGGTCTCAATAAGGCTATCTGTGTTTGTGTCCAGTATCGTCCACACAGCACGCATAACTTTAGAAATTGAAGAGAAATAAGAAGCTGACGGACAAGTATTTTTGTTATATTTTTCAAAGTGATATATTTATTTTCATTTACAGCTTGTTTTATACTCACAAGGTACATTAATTTTCCTTTGCCGTAGTGAAACTGGAAGTCATGCCATCATTGTTTCTGCTTTAATTTAAGACGATGGTCTATTTAACATTTGATTACAAAAGAAAAAGAAAATAGGAATAAAATATTCCAAGAGCCTACTCACACTGAAACAATGTTTTATACTTTATTTCATTTTAAAATCACATAAATATGTTAATGATATAACTTATATTAGATATGAACACATAACGACATTAACTTAGTCGAGATAATGAGGTGATGACATGATATTTACTACAAATGAATAATTATTTTGTGACCGAACATTATTAATCATATTCACTAACAATTAAATTATATTGACGGAAAATATACATTTTTATAAATCTTAATACAATTCACATTAGTTTTGCCGATTAACATTTTTTAATGTTGAATTATATTTTGATTTTGACGTATAAATTATCTAGCTTTGATATTCATATCCATAAAGGGACGATTTATACAGGTCACACTCATCGTGTATCCTTCCTTTGTTATCCCATCTCCAATGTTGGATCGAAAGGTAACATAAATTGTAAATTGGTAGGACATCGATGTAACCAAATTGTCTTTCCGGAAGTGAATGATATACGTATTGTTAATCGTAGCGTTTAATATGATCCTTATTATTATTCAAGTTTGAACAAACCTATTGTCAACAAAGTTATGAAATTGATATGATAATATAACTAGTATAGGTTTTCCCGCTCAATCTGACAATTTTTCAATCAAATTCATTACGGGTCATTCAAAATCACGCATTGCCGCAGTATCGTTGGTATCGGTTTTTCAAATTCCGAATAAGTGCAAGCGAATTCATGCATACGCATAATATATCGTGAATAGACACAGAAGTTCATTTACGGTATAGGCAATTGATTTTGTGAATGTGCAGCCAAATGTAAACTTGGTGCATACAATTTAACGCGGCATATATTCATTTACGATAAAATATATAATATTATATATAAAATAAAAGATATAATGACCCTCTTCAATATTGGCCTGAAATCCAGAGGAAATCATTCATGCATGACTTGTCACGGTCAATTAACCACAGCAAGGTCCGTTTTCAAAAATAGCAAACATTGAACATCCCCAAACCATATAAATGTTGATAAGCATAATATAAAACGCTATATTCATGACATGGCATAATTTTTCATTACAAAGGTGACATTTGTTTATCTTCATCTCAATAAAAAAAGTATAAATGAAGACAAATTGTGAACGTTATAGGTTTTATTTTCATCCAAAAGTAACAAAATGAGGTTTTCCATGGCAAAGGTTTATTAGTCGAAACCACAGTTTGTGCCCTTATTTCAGCATGATAAATGGTATAGATTGTTCTCAAGAATTCTACCGTAGTCCAAAGATCTTCAAAACCTAATGTCAGCCTTGGTCAAACAGTTGGGCAGTCTTTAACATGACATATCTCAGCGTTTCCCAGAAAGGTTGCAACACTTACGATCGTTAATTTCTTCAACACCATCGACCAAATGTCATTATTTTTTATTTCATTGGATAGAACATTCTTTTTCCAACAAAATGATACCATGAACATTTTCAAGGCATGCGTTTTCAATTGAATTCCTCTCATTCATGGCCAACTCATTCAAGTCGCATTACATCCTCTACACAATGGTATACAGATACCGACACCAAATCAGAGCGTTTTGAAATGGGTCACTTTTGAGGCTCCCCCACATTCATCTCCCTGCAGCCGCCCTTTACAAAAATCATTATAAATGTCACATTTTCATACAGAAGAGTTGTTGGGCTTTCCGTTGATATCAATTTAAATCATGAATATTTTATTTGAAATGCTAAAAAATCCTCCCAAAAGCTCGAAAAAAATGCAACGCTCTGATTTTTTGTCAACTCCATATCTTTTTGTCTGATTTCACACTCGACCCATATCCATATTCCGGTTCGCTGCACACACCCCATTTGCATAATCCTTACGATTAATATGCCATCGTAAGGAAGTGATAATTTCCATTAAAATGGTATCAAATTCAACAATTTTGATGAATGGAAAGGGTGACAGCATTCAATAGAATGTTAACCTTTAGAAAACTGGTCAACACAGTCTTGCACTCGTAAATTGAATGCATTGGGGCCATTTTGCGAGATTTCACTTCCTGCCTCCCCCTATTCTCTGGGCTACTGCAATCGCCCCAATTGCATAATCACTACACATAATGCATCGTTTGAAAGGTATATAATGAGGCTTTATTGTGATACCAATTTCGAGTATTCTTATTAAAAAATACGAGAGATATGATCGATAAAACTTGAATTTCCGAACTTTTTTTGAGGGGTTTATATAGACGTACCTTGGAGTGCGGAGTCCGCTACCGTCGGTTATACACTACTCACAACAAGGAAGTACCCCCGTAACATTTTTTCATATATCTCAAAAAGTGTTTCACCGATTTTGATCATTCAAACGGTAATGGATGCGCAATTTTCTCATGCACAATGTGAGTGGTGAATGGTTGCCATAGCGTTACGTTTTCATTATGAAAAATGAATTTTCTAAAACAAAAAAAAAGTTGCACTTTCAGTTTTATTTGGCATAGTGGGTACATTTTGTATACGAGTAAACATCTTTATTGAAGATTACCCGACACACAAATCTATTATGTAATCCACTACTACTGCTGCATTGTTTTTAGTGACAAAAGCATGCATTTTTCTAAAACAATAGGCCTTTCAATATGAAATTGTTGGGGATTAGAATGACCGAAGTCATGTCCTGTTTTCATCTTTATTGGAGTTGGCCTAATTCACTAATCTGTTATGTAATTCAGTTCTACTGCTGCATTGTTCACAGTTCAAAAGCTTACTCGTGTACAAAATGTACCCACTATGCCAAATAAAACTGAAAGTGCAACTTTTTTTTTGGCACTTTGTTTTAGAAAATTCATTTTTTCCACTCACATTGTGCGTAAGAAAATTGCGCATCCATTACCGTTTGAATGATCAAAATCGGTGAAATACTTTTTGAGATATATGAAGAAATGCTAGGGGGGTACTTACTTGTTGTGAGTAGTGTATATATATATATATATATATTATATGTAGTTTCCTATCATAACGATTTTCATAATTGTAATGTCATCTACATCCCCACTTAGCTTTAAAAATATTGTGTAAGGAACATTGCTATACGCTTTAGCACGGAGCTAGGAGGCACATTCCCCCTTCCCTTCCCCAAAATTTGACAAACACAACATCATAAGCCAAGGGGGGGGGGGGGGGGATCTTTACACAAAAAAAGAGATACATAAAGTTTATTGGCATAGGCACACTTTTGTTTCCAGAGGATCGGGGTTCTTTTCCCCTAATTCCATTTTCTCATTCTCACCTGATAAGCAAAACAAAAAGTTGTAACGATTTTACCCTTACCAAAATTGTATTCTTTGTATAACTTTCACGAATAATTTATGACTTGATTTTCCCCAAATATAACATGCCTTTGTCTGAATATGACTTAAGTTTGCCTGAATACGATACGCCACTGCTTTTAGCCAATTTATTGCTGATCTATCTTTACATTTCTTAAACTGAATGCAGTATTTTGAAAATTGCTTGCCCTTTCACGAATTCGAATGATCGAAGAGACGTCTGCGTAAACTACATGCCAATTTAAATGACCATTGATGAAAGGGTATGCTCTTTGTGTGAATTCACTTGTTCCGGGCGTGGTTTTGAATGACTATTTACGAATTCGAATGATCCTTTGGTACGGCAATCGCAAATCGCGCGAATTCGTTTGCTCCTATTATCAATTGGATTGACACAATCGCGAAATTGAGAAGGAAAACCTATATTTACATTAGTTTTCCGTTATCATAAAATGAACCGTTTCACTTTAATTTGCACAGTAAACATATTGCAATGCCACAAATATTAGCTCCTCAAAACTGAAAAACTTAACTTGCAAACAAAAGAAAATAGAGTTTCACGATGAGGAAATTATATTAAGACAAACAGCGAGTGTGATTCAATTCAAAGTATGATGCTTGCAAATCAGTATATTCAGCAACACTAATTAGTAGCATAGGGGTACCCAGGGGTGGGGGGGGGGGGTTCAAACCCCCCCCCCCCCCCACTTTTGCCCCAAAATGGCCACTTTTCAAATTTTAGCCGGTCTCGAGACTATTTTTAAGCAGTCTCGACCGTCTAAAACCTTGTCTCGACCGACTAAAACCTGGTCTCGACCGACAAAAACCCGGTCTCGGCACCAAAATTGTTCGATGATCTCCGGTCTTGGGCTCCAAAATTTTGAAAGTACTTGGTCTCGGCTTCGAAATAAATTTACGGACCCCCCCCCTCCCCACTGAGAGGGGTTTTCAACTTTGAAAGTACTTGGTCTCGGTCTCGAATTTTGTTAAAGTACTTGGTCTCGGCTTCTAAAAAAAATTACGGACTTTTGAAATTTGAATTGTAATCGACGAAAATGCGTGACGAACGACTAAATTGAATGGACTTTTTGTGAAATTGGTCGACAATAGACGAAATTGAAGTTGGCATTGGCACATTCTCGGCTTCTCGTGACGAAATTGAATGACAAAATGACGAAAATGAATGGGAAAACCTATATTATAAATATTGTATATGTATACAAGTATGTATATATATATAAGTTATCTTTTTTAATTTATACAAATTCAATTTATGTGTATAGTGTAAATAAGTTAGTTCAGCTGAAATGTATTTTGTTTATGTAATTCACTATTTTCGGGACTAACCTCGATTAGCACTGTGCTATTTTGTTAGCCCCTTTTGTCAATTCGTTTTACTGTATTGTTAATTCAAGATGTTTCATTAATCTGTACTATGACTATTGTAAATTTTAAATATTGAACTGATTATTATTGAAAATAAATCAATTTCATTTCATTTCATTTCATTTCATTTAAAAAGTCAGCCGTTAACACATTGCGATGCCCTCTAGACACATACAGATTTTAATCATTTATTATGAACATTAATTTCATGTTTGGTTAAAGTAATGAGTCAATAAGGAGATCATCAAAACTATTTAAAAGCCACTTATAAAGCCACTAATTAGTACAACATGTAAGAAGCAGTATTTACAATATGATACACCACAATATCTCCATCGATCTACTCTACCTTAAATATTGGTTAGGCTATAAATCTAAATGAAACAATACACACACTTAGAATAAACATATTCTAAAAATGTTATATAATTATGTGCATATTTTGTTTTGTATAATGGTTGTTTAAATATGATTTACATTAATTTTCAATTATGATAAGATGAACCATTACACTTCAATTCTTATAGTAAACATAATGTAATACCACAACTACTAGCTTCTCGAAACTAAAGTTGCAAACAAAGGAAAATAGCTTGTGATAAGGACATTGTATAACAAGCATCGAATGTGATTCAAAGTTAGATGCTTGCATTGATTTGGTCTTAGAAATCGATATATAGTCATAGGTAGTATATTCTACTGACTAGGCTGAACTAAAGTTATAATCTCGGACTAACTAATCCACTAACTTGTTGGTATTCTGGTAACTCGAAGGGGCTCGGACTTGTTAACCTCAGACAAAGAGTAGATTAAATATTTTAGTATTTGAGATTAGCAACTATTGTGATGTCTTACGCGTAAAAAGTGAATGCTCGGTGACTGATTTAGTTGCTTACTTCAATCACCCAAATATCATATTGTTATACAAATAATACACGGTCTAGAGTGCGTTGTGTAAATGCATTGCACTCGAGGCTATGTTAGCTGTACGTTGTGCACGAGGCGAAGCCGAGTGCGCATGCGCACAGCTAACATAGCCGAGAGTCGATACATTTACATGACACGCACGATAACAAGACCGTAGTATTATTTGTTTTATAAAACAGGCTCAACCACGGATTGTTTTATTTTGCTAGATTATTGAAAAACAGACTCGCCACAATTAGTAACCCAGTCTATCTACTCTCTAGAGTGTGAATTTGTTAGGAATTTACCAAATTATTCATCACTAGAGTGCACTCGCTTCACTGAATTTGTCTCTGCAGCTCAGCAGATCAAATGCAGTCGCCGTAAATCCGAAAATGTTCCCGTTAAAAGTGAGAATTATCAAAGAATTTTATGCATTTCCATTCCAAAACTTCCCAATATCAAACCACATACCATATAATTTACGAATCCGCTAAGATTTATTTACTACAGATCAGATTATTTACAAAACGAAGCATTTTCCTTCTTTTTTTTTATCACTTTCGCAAGTTTGACTTCGTAGAACTTTGTAAACAAGCATTGTGACGTCACAGCCGTGCAAATATCGCGCAACAAAAAGTGACAACACATGTGTGTTACCAAAGACTATAGAATTACAAGACAGCTCACTGGCGGTCGCGCAGCGATGTCCCTTCAAACAAAATGAAGATTCAAATCGAGCTTAAGAGAAAGTTGGGTACACCCAGATATTTGGGTACAGTATTGAATCTTGTTCATTTTAATTAATGAAAAAACATTTAAAAATTATAGTCGATAGCTTTTTGGGAACAAATGCTCCCTTTGTTAGTATTAATTTAAACAAAAGTAAGGATCAGAACATACTTACTTAAACTCGGCAAATTCAGGCTAGTATGACGATTGAACATCAGCTTATTTCCAAGTTGAGTACACCTGGGGGACACATTGTTTTACTTATTTAATTTTGTCTTTGTTTAGTTAAAAATATTTAAAAATTATAGTCGATAGCGTTTTTACGTTTACAATTATAGCTGTGAGAAATATATTTTTGGAATTTAAAGATCTTACCGTGTAGAGATAAAATGGCAATGGCTACTCGCGTATTTTAATGTTAACGCGCGCTCATTCCGCGCACTGTCTTTATTTAATTCTTTATTATTGTACGCGCATCCAAGTGCGCAAAACAAATTTCACGCGCGATATGCAAATTTGGGGTCATCAAACTTTATCACGTGTTCTTGAAATTATTTTTAGTCAGGCGATGTAAACATTGTTATTGTGACGTCATAATGAATAGCCTGCGTATCAAAGTGCGTGTTAATTGTGTTTATAACACGGCTCTGGTAAATTCAGTAACGTGATTGGTTAAATCCTGTCACGTGACTATTCAATAAATTTCAACAAACATGCACGACCGTGCAAAACAGGGTGCAACCGGGGTGCATTACTCGTTTTCATTGCACACCTTTTTGCACGGCTATGACGTCACAATGCTTGTTTACATAGTTCTATCGGAGACAAACTTGCGAAAGTGATAAAAAAAAGATGGAAAAAGCTTCGTTTTGAAAATTATCTGTATTGTAGTAAATAAATCTTAGCAGTTTCGTAAATTATATGGTATGTGGTTTGATATTGGTAAGTTTTGGAATGGAAATTCATAAAATGCTTTTGATAATTCTCATTTTACGGGAATTTTTTTCGGCAATTTCTGGTGGACTGCGTTTGATCTGCTGAGCTTCACATTCAGTGAATTAAGCGAGTGCAGGTAGTCGATCGGATGGTGAATTTTGTAAATTCATATTCACACTCTAGATGGTAGATAGACTGTGTTACTAATTGTGGCATGGCAAGTCTGTTTTCAAAAATCCAGCAAAATAAACGATTCCGTGGTTGAGCTCGTGTTATAAAACAAATAATACACGGTCTCAATTATCGTGCATCATGTAAATGCATCACGCTCTCGGCTCTGTTAGCTGTGCGTTGCGCACTCGGCTACGCCTCGTGCGCAACGCACAGCTAACAGAGCCTCGCGTGCGATGCATTTTACACAATGCACTCTAGACAGTGAATTATTTGTATAACATCGCGCTCTGCCTGTTCACTTTGTACAGGATAATTGTACAGTGGTCGGTCTTTCCATTAAGCGTCTTTGGTGTTACGCTTTTTCTTGTTTGTTTGTTGAAATTTAATGAATAGTCACGTGACTGGATTTAACCAATCACGTTACTGAATTTACCAGAGCCGTTTTATAATACGTAACAGCGCGTCTGTACGCAATTACGTCAACTGCCGCTGCGGCATTAGTAAGCTGTATGTATCGAGCCGAATTTGTTGCAAAAAGGTATTAAACATTGTGAAGATAAATTTGAATAGACTCCTGAAATACAAAAACACGTGTATTAAGTTATTATGAAAAAATTTCCTCGTTCAAATATGCAAAGTGCCTCAATAGTATAACAATTAAAATGCACAACGAAGACCGAAAATAAATGAAAAAAACGCAGTAGGCGGATCCGACGCCGTAACGTCTGGCGCACTGCTCAGTCTGCAATCGGTAGATTCACGTCAAATATCCAACTCGACAGAGCGTGATGTGCGCTCAGAATAGCGGTCATAATGAAACAATGAATGATTATTTATTGTCATGCAGTCATATTTTGGCAATCATTGTAATGTGTAAGTAACATTTGCCAAATTATTCAAACATCATTCCTATTTATATGATTATATAAGTCTATATTGACATTTCGCTCTTGCTGCCGGTGTCGGCGCATAATCTGTCTGGGCGGATAGCCTGTCTGGGCCGCAGGATATCCTGACGGATTCGTCAGCTTGTGCTAGGATTAGCTGACTGGGGACGTATTATTCTGTATAACGTTGGCCCGTCGAAGCATAATCAGTCTGCCGGAAACTGTGTCCCCATTCGGTTTATGTATAACACATTTCGCTGATCTATACTGTATGCATAACCTTACCCTAACCCTAACCCTAAACCCTAACCCTAACCCTAACCCTAACCCTAATTTGGTGGCTATTGGCCAGATTAGTGGCTATAGGTCAGATTTAGTGGCTATAGGTAAGATTTAGTGGCTATAAGTTAGATTTATTGGCTACATAAGTGTATACAGTATAGCAGTGGTGGGGCCTAATACACGATATTGCCATTACTATAATTAGGCCAAAATTTGCCAAAATGTCCCTATAGTGCCACCTTGCCTCTAGTATGAGGGCAGTCTGTACTAGTATAGCTTGTCTCTAGGAGCAGTCTATCCGTCCGACAGCATATCCTAGTACAAGCTGACGAATCCGTCAGGATATGCTAGCATATCCTGCGGCCCAGACAGGCTATCCGCCCGGACAGATTAGTAAGGACAAAAGTTTTAAACTTAGTCGGGGTGAGTCGACACTTTTGGCCGGGCTAATTTCTATATCGATAGTTTTCAGTACGTAATACAGCATGACATGCAAAGTATTTACTAGTATATATTATAAAACGACAATGCAGAATTAATCAAACAGTATTATACAGAATATAAATATTGTTCATATCTTTTCTTAACAATAATACACACCTTCATCATCTTCGATACTGTTAAGATTGGTTACAAAACATTTAGATATTTTATATAAAGCGTATGACGCATACATTGTACATGCGTAAATTTAATTTGTATTAAAAAAAACTTCAATGGAATAAATATGTTTAAATCGTATACATAGTAGCAAATTCTATGTTGATAGTCGTTTCAATAAGTTTATGTACAATGTAATGTATATATTATGATCTTGAACACGATGGTGTCTTGGAAATATTTATCTTTGTATAAAGCAAATATTAGTTTATATATCTGTGTTACTCTTTCAACATTACAATATTGCATTTGACTATTTACAAGCTTATACAGAGTGTATAAAAAAAAAGTAATCGAATTTCAAAGGTCAACTATTTGAAATTTATATATGTTCACACCGGAAATGAGATATGGATGTAAAGAGTTACATTTCAGCATTAATTTGATATCTTTACAGAATCAACAATGTCACGCATGGCTGAGTTCTTTGTTATTGAAGATGACAGGTGCGAAACCTACTTTCTGCAAGTTTTGGCTAATTAATGGATTCCTGAAATGAGTGGTGCCACACTTTATAGTTGGTGATTTGTTTTTATTTTGGGGGTAAACATCCACTTCGTGTCATTTGCGGGCCTGCAAATCATCCCGGTCACGAGGATATAATTATACACACCTTGTTCTTCAAATTTACCAAAAGTTAAAACAAAATTAAATCAGATGAACTTGTTTTTTTAATCGCAATAATCCTTTCCCCACAAAGCTCCCCTAGTCCATCGCTGACAGCGACAAGGCGATGGGCTTGGGCACTGTCCTGAATCTGTCTAAATACTCCTTGCACCATGTCGCCTAATGTGTTCCTCCAACTGAGGGATCTTCTGAAGGTACATGTTCCCAGTTAATGTTAATTACTTTGAGAAAAAAAATGGCCCAATCACTTGACCTTCCTCAAAGTTGCTGATCAAGCTGTCAATTTTTCTAAGACTGATATTGACATCAGAATTGAATTCTGGGGGATGATAGGCCATCGCATATTCATATTCAATTAAAATTTACTTAGTCATGCATGATATCAGTGAAAGTATTCAGCTAAACGATTCAGTAACTCGCAACCATAAAAAAAGGGTGCGGCACCATGAATTTACTTTCAAGCTTTCATTCATTAGCCCAAACTTGCAAAAAGTGGGTTTTGCACTTGTCGCAGATAACTCAGCGATGCGTGAGATGGATGATTTAGGAAATGTGTCAAACTAGACATGCTAGAGCTAAAGGTGGTATCTCACCGCCCTGGAAACTAGTTGGCGACCTGTTGGCGACTCGAGTCTCCACAAGGTTGCGGCGACGTCGCCGCGACTTCTGCCTGTCTATATATATCTAGATATACAACTAGATGATAAAGATCTCAGTCACGTGGTCTCTAAAGTGGGTCAAGCACCGTCAAGCAAAGTCGCGGAGACGTCGCCGCAACATCTCCTCTCAGTCGCCTTGGTCTCCAGTAGGTTTCGGAGACGTCGCGGAGACGTCGCCGAGACCTGCTGGAGACTGAAAAAAGTCTCCCCCCAAAAATCGATCATGTTTGATTTCTCCGCGACTCCCCGAAGACCCGGCTAGTCTCCAGGAGACGTCGAGGAGACGTCTCCGAGACCTGCTGGAAACTGGAAAAAGTCTCAAAAAAAATTAGACACGTTTGATTTCCCATTTTCCTATTCAACTAGGGAGAAGATCTATTCATTCATTCCCCCTGATGAATAGGAATTACGTAAGTATCTACGCCCATGTTCCCCGCGACTCCCCGGCGACGTCCGGAGACGTCTCCGCAACCAGCGGAGACTCAGTCGCCAACAGGTCGCCAACTAGTCTCCAGGCCGGTGAGTTACCACCTTTAATAACCACCCTTTACATCTGTGCCTGATTGAAATCATGAGATGTAACATCTCAATGTATCGTTTTGAAATTATTGCCCTTAGAAATTCGATTACCTTTTTTTAAATACACTCTGTAGTGCATTTATGTAAATTAATTGAAACAAGAACATTGAAGTTATGCAACATAATTATTCATTGTACATTTTGTACAGAAATAATAATATTTACCGATAAAGTAAACATAAACAAAAGAAGACGAAGACGTAAATCCCATTGTTGTGACCATGTTGATTATGCTCTCATATTCCATTCGTTTCGATCATGTTGACGTAAAAAGAACAATGCAGAATTAATCAAACAGTAGTATACAGAATGTACATATTGTTCATATCTTTTCTTAAAGGGGTAGTTCAGTTTTGGTAGAGAGGGCGCTGCACAACACAATTTTTTCGTGAGGTAATACACAACTGAGTGTCGAATTTGAAAGAACATGCAATTTTAATGGCAGAATAAACTTTATTTGGTCAAAATCGGTTCAAAAATGGCTGAAATATCAATAAATATATCCGATCGTATTTATTTGGGCCCAAAAAAAATACGATGATTTTTTGAACAAATTAAAAAAATGCTTACACTTTTTCAAAAAATTTCAAAAGCGGTTTTTAAATAGTTGTTGATGATCTCTCTATTTAATCAGTATTTCAACAAAACATCACCTGCATAATTGTGTATGAAAAATGTATGAAACCAATGCCTTATTAGAGAGCGCCCTCTTGCGTTTAAATGCGCTTTTTGAATGATAACAGGCTTTTTACTTAGTCGCTTGTATTTTTGTATACCTTTCGATCATGGTAGGGTTATTAATATCAGTTTTTTATGTTACTGTGCAGGTTTCGGTTACTAAAGTTCAGCCTTACCAAAACTGTACTACCCCCTTAACGTTACGTTACGTAATTTTGTCTCGAAGACCAAAGTTGTGTCACGGATGAAGTCACGGCGACAAAAAGTTAAAACGTGGAGCATTTTCGTGAGATATTCCACTGTTGAAAGTATAAAGCGAAACACTTTCCATGAAATTGTCAGTATTTTTGGTCTTTTTAAACCTGGCCAAAAGTTGTGCCACTGATGCGAGTTCGGGCCAATAACTCTACCAAGGGAGTTTCATGTCATCTACCCGTTTATCTGTTCATCTGCATGCAGCGCAAACCATTTAACTTTGTCAAATTAAAGTAAAATCACTTGGAGCTTCAAAACTGTTATTGTACCTTGTTGTTTCGTTTATCGCAACCGATGAAATAATTTTTTTTTTAAATGTCTCTCTTATATGGAGCTATTTGTTTTTTGATGGGGTATAAGAAAAACCTTAAATAAATTCAAATTTGTGTTCACTAGATAAACATTATTCTTCTATGAAACAATTACCCATTATCCAGAAAAATCTATACAATGATAATGGTACACAACTGTTAGTCTCAAATATCACTTTTGGAAAAATCGTTTGAAGCTAATGAATCACTTTTCTATGAGTTTGCTGCTATTGGGTAGGTTTGTTATTGTTTGGCTCTGGCAAAGAGTAAAAACTTCGTTCATCATGTTCATAGACAAGTCATGATGGCTTTGTTTTCTGGTTTCGACCGTTTTTCCCCATGATGACGCGTATTCAAGAAGCGAAACAAAGTACAAAGCACAACTATGACTATAATGAATATCGCGCAGAACATACCTAAAATCCCTGTACGTATTTTGAATCCGTTTTCTTCCGACCTAACTTGTTTAGTTACCATGGTTACGACGTCTGTGTAATGTGAAACTGGTACAATTGACCTAGGTGTTGTCTCCTCTACGTCAATGGTTACAGTCTTTATGATTGCAATCTCAGTTGTCGGGGTTGGTTGCGGAGATACGAAGTCTTTGCATTCAGCTCGACGCCTAACCGGGAAAGCCCTACTCTTTGAACAGCATGAGACTTGTGCGTTTTCCTTGAACGTAAATGTAACTTCAACGTAGGTTTCGGCCGACTCGATAATTGGATCTTTTGGATAAGTATAATTATTCAAATAGCAAACGCATGATGCAGAAGGGAAACCATTCCGGAAGGAGCAAAGCAGATTCCAATCGGTTGAGTTCTCGTTAAAGGACCATTTGCATCGAGCTGGTTCTGGTGGGTAGTAGGTATGCAACGAATATTGAAGAACATGCCTAGGTGACTGACAGTTGTAATCGCACGTGTAGTTACCGTCATCCGATAAACTGATGTTTTTGATGGAGATTATTACAAGGAAACTATTAAACCGCGTAAATCCGTCGATAGTAGTTCGCCTATGTTTCTCAAGAGTAAAGTATTCGGAGTTTTCTCTCTCTCCATGAATATAGAACGGATATCCGTTGTATAAAAGCGTGTAGTTGCACTGTTCCTTTCTTACATCAGCCGCAAAGTGGAGAACCGCGTCTTTACCTGGGAAGTGCTCAAGAGTTTCAATGTTGTAGTTACCGGACAAATATTGTGTGTATACTGAGCAAAAAAGCAACGCCAAGGATGCGAACCTCACAAAGTGCGTGGGATACATTTCCCCGTTACATTCCTCCCAGTGGATACCAGTGAAAGCTCAGTGGTTAGGACTACAATCTGCAGAAAAGAGAAAAAAGGTGTGGAAAAAAAGTCCGTTATGAACAATAATAGATAATAATAATAATAATAATAATATCGTCAAATATTGCCCTGTAATATACTCACGTCTTCATCTGTAACCGTTTTCGGTTCCGGTTTTAAAGGGCAATGAAACCCAAGCAAAATGTTGCTTTCATAGTCTTGAAGAGATTAAGAAGAACAATCTCTGAAAGTTAGAGCATAATCGGGTAAGAAACAATAAAACTACGGCTCTTTGAAGATGTCCATTTATTCCTATGGGGAACTCAAATTGGCAACGCACTCTGATAAGTGTGTGGACAACTCCCCATATGTTTTGTACACAAATGTTCCCATTTTTACAGTTTTCTTCATAGTCGCATTTTTCCATTTCCCCAACTCATGATATGTTATGTATAAAAGCATTCTACAAAAACATATGTTGAACTCGAACGAAGGGTAAACGTACATTTTGAGAAAATTTAACAAAACTGAAATTTTGTGTACAAAATGTATGGGGAGTTGTCCACAACTTTGCCAGAGTGCGTTGCCAATTTGAGTCACTCAAAGAAATACATGGCTCTTTTCAAAGAGCCATAGTTTTCTTATTTCTTGACCGATTGTGCTCAAATTTTCAGAGACTATTCATTATATTTAGTGTCTTATAGTGCATACAACAATTTGTCTGGATTTCATTGTCCTTTAACGATTTGTTTAACCCTATGATTCTGGAATATATGGTTCGAAGCATACGCAAAGGACAGGTTAGTTTATAATCTCTTGTCCTGGAAATGATTATTCATATTTCCTGTATAGGAAAATAGGTACTTCATTACGAAAGGTTGGAACCCTCGTAAGTTAAAACAAAAATAACATGCGTACCCACGTGCACGTTTGTTTTTCAACGCGCACGCAAGCCCGATAACAGGGGCGCGTTGATAGCCGAGAAGTAGCGCGCGCAACCCATCGGCGACGATCCACACCACAGAAGTATGACTCAAACTGCCGTTCCACACGGCCAAAAACTTGACCGCGCGCTTACAGCCTAAACTTGAAGTTATCTTGTGGTTTCAAATCTTTAGGTTGCAAATGTTAGGTTTACAAACTAAAGGGTGATGGTGTGTCCACACGGGCGCAAACGGATAAAACTACAAGATATGTTTAAGTTTGGAACCTACACGATAACTACAAGATAACTTGAATTTTGGGCCGACCGTGTAGAAGCACTATTATATTGCATTGCAAGCATTAAACGACAAACATTTGTACAAATCTATCTATACCATTATGGTACACGTGCGGACAACAGTATGATGGCGGATAAACCAGTCTCTCTGGAGTAACAGGTATAGGGTACCAGTTATCATAAAGTTACCAGAAATCCGTTGACCCCGGACGAGAACGTTGATGGCTAGTGACACATGCAAAAGCATTGGCGCGCAAATTTGAAAGTCAGGGACGTACGTTTGAAAAAATGTCAACGCGGCGAGCGCCAGGGCCACTTTTACACGCAAGTGTGGCGATTCAGCTGTGAAGCGAAAAAGATAACGTTAGCTCGAGAGGACGTTACCTTATTCTGTTACCATCCTGAGCCGAAAGCTCCCTAGTAAACTACTGTCCAATATGGGGCATCTCTGTACGGTAACGTACCAACGTTTCGTTTATGGAAACAACATATAATTATTTGTAAAGTAGTTGAGGACAAAGAGATGGTATAGTCAACCAATGATGACTTTATCCCCTGTAACTTACTCTTTCCGAAATATTGAATATGTGTATAATAGCGTCAATTCCCCTAACCCGCACGTGCACAGTGTAATGCGTCGCCATTTAATTACACGTGATACCTGCCAAAGTCGGTCGACACCACAAAACATGCATGAGCCGATGGAATGGACCGGGCTAGTAATGGCTGAATGGCAGTGTTACCCTCTTTTGCCCAATAATGTTTATTTCGTCAAATATTTAACCTTTATTTTCGACTCCCACGGTGGGGAGGTTTTTGCGACTTTTCAAAATCATGCAATCTGGTGCATACCTTAGAAGAAATACTAAATTAAAAGAAATCATGACTTAAATCATCTCTCTCATGATTAGTCCGCTATACATAATATACAAACACAATCGAACCTACACACACACCAGACTCAATACGTTCACATCGGCCGTGCATGTCTTTCCTTTTCGGGGGAGGAAGTTGTAGGGGGTTTACCCCCTCCCATGTGGATACATTTTTTGAATTGGCGTTTAAAATATCACTTTAGAAGTATGGTTATTATTGTCCTTATCATTATTACTATTATTATTGTTATAATGCATTTTGTAAGATTTGTTAAAGATTTAACTTCGAAAAAAGTGGGGGATGTTGGTACCAGTACAGGCCACCCCCGCATCAAAAATTGGGGGATATATTCCCCCATCCCCCGGGATCTACGCCCGTGAACACACTGAAACACACGCTTGTTCATCCCATGTGTTTCTCCTGGTCGAACTGTTGTTTCTGGCGTACATTTGAATTCAGATCTGTCTGATCTGTAAATGATGTGCTTGATTGTGAAGGATCATTTTCAAGACGGGGGGGCATTGCGAGGGAGCTTTTGGCTTTACATTTTGCGATTTGGTGCATACATGAGACAGAAATATTATATGATTAGTAGTTCAAGCTATGGAATCAAACATACATAATGTATGCATATGAACAAGTGAGAGCGAAATGTACCTATGTCCCCCTTCCCACTGGCGTACTGGTGGGGGGGGGGGGGGGGGGGGGGCGGGGGGGGGGGGGGGGCTTGGGGGCGCTTGCCCCCCCCCCCCCCCGAAATAAATTTAAATCATGGCTTTTATCTAATTCGTTAACAGTGATTGAAAGAAAAGAGTATTTCTTTAGACAAGAAAACTCAGATTTTACTTCAAGTCAAGTCAAATTTTTCCTCGGCCCAAGTATGCACCAGATTGCATAATTTCAACTAAAACATTGCAAAAGCACCTTGACCGTGCACCCACCTAACCTCACACCCTCCCATCACCCTTCCCCCTCTCGGTTATCGTTTCGCTCCCTCGGGAATCGGTCTTGTATACGTCTGGAATACAATGTTCATGTTGTTTTGTCATAAAAAATTGCTTTTGATGCACTGTTTGAACTGAATATTATTTTGGGGGTGGGTGCATTTTTGTTTTTCTTCATGAATCAATCATAAACCTCTTTAAGAACCTGGTTAAGAATCATGACGATGATGACGTACTAACGCACATTATAGTACATGTCGTCAAGTCAGAATTTCCTTTCTAGGTATGCACCAGATTGCACAGTTTCAAGTCCAAAAATGCAAAAGCTCTCTACCGTGGGAGGGGGGGACACCCCCCTCCCACACCCTCCCCCCCGCTCAGTCGCTTCGCTCCTTCGGGCTTGGTCGCTTCGCTCCCTCGCAATATCCGGTGATGATGCGGATTTGGTTTAGCCTCCCCAAAGGTTTTTTGCTCATTACGCCACTGCCCCTTCCCCCGTCCCCCGCCTGTTGTCGCCCATTTTTCAAGTACCGCGTTTCTAGACCCATGACACGGGTCCCTTGGGTTAGGTTCAGTAGGCCCATGCTCAACTGATGCAGATGTCGGATCTGGAGAAGATGACTGTTGCTCTTTGCCTACGCGCCCATATAACATGCATGAAGGAGTCAAACGGTCCAAATTATCTACAGTATAAAAGCGGGAGGCAGCAGGATCCTGCAGATGCCCCTGGTTGGCGATTTACCATGTTTGCTTGGCCTAGGCACTCTACTGAAATGCGGTATTAACGGAGCGTCGATCCTCGCGCGCGGGACTGACAATTCGCATAACGCACGCACTAGCTGAAGGGATGCCCGCGGCCTCCCACTTGGAAGGATTCTTCAAACTGATATGGGTGCGCTATTGCTTCTAGGGAACGACTGTTAGGTTGTTCTTTATTATCATTGATAACATCATTATCATTACACATTTAATAAAACATGATAATAATGAATGATATAGACACATTTGGCTTGATTTAGGGCCGTTTTTTTTTTTGCCAAACGATTTGGGGGGGGGGGGGGCACGTGGACCCTCCCCCCACCCCCGTGCCCCCCGTAGCTACGCCACTGTATTGTATTACATCTTAGACGACATAACTTGACGTCAATAAGACGTGAACTTGCACCCCCCGTACGTCGTCGTTAGGGACGTCACAATAATACGTCATAAAGACGTCGTTTTATAAGGTCGTCCACACGAAAATACGACGTGTTCACCAGTTAACGACCAAGTTATGACGTCTTAAAGACGTCAGTCTTCTATAAGGGTAATGATGCAACTAATGTATAACTCTTTACTTCGATATTTTCAACAAATAATATATTTCTTCAACATTTTAATTTGTAAATATTATAGTACACACTCGGCTACGTAAATCATGCTGGTAAAAATCATTAAGGATCGAATTTTCATCAGTGGTTTCAACTTGAGAGAGGCCTAAACAGACAAAGACTACCGGTAACTTGTTAAACCTAATTTGCACCATCATACCTGTTGTCTTGTTGCTATGGTCCTCGGAGATATGCTAATGCTATTCCTTTCATTATCCAGTCAATCCCTTGAGTTATGCATATAGGCATCATGACCTTTGAAATTCTGTCATAGTTTAACAGGTCACCAGCAATACAATGTCCAGGATGATCCAGGACGCAATTTTACTGACTATACTATGATTGAATTGCAAAGGACTTATAGTCCTGATGCTCACAATCTGAACTGAAGGGATTGATTTATTGATTTGATTGATTGATTTGATTTTATTGTCCAAATTCATGGAAATTATTTTTTCACTTGGTTAGAAAGTATATAATAGTGTAAAACATCATAACAGTATAACAATATTATAATAACAAACATAGATCAATTAAATAAACTTAAAATTATACTTCACTCATAATCACTGAGTAAGTCATATTAGACTTTAAGCTTAATCAGCATTAAATTCAAAACAGTCAATTAACTTTCTATACTAATTGTATATAAATGTCATCTGACTATTTTTCATTTTGATGTTCATAATATAATTAATAATAAATATAATAATAAATTAGATAACTATAAACTGGATAATGAAAGGAAACAATTTGAATATCTCCAGAGACCATAACTACAAGACAATAGGTCTGCTGGTACAAAAATGGTTTAACTAGATACGGTAGATACCGGTAGTCTTTTTAGGCCGGGCTCAAGTTGAGCCACAAATGAGAATTCGAGCCAAAGGGATCTAGTAACTTTGTTGGCATGTGCAGAAAGTTATGAATGGTTGGTAACATGTGCAGTTTTACGATTTGATTTGTCATCCGAGTATTGTGTGAAAATGTCACGTTGAATGGATGGTAAATGGCCGAGAAATGAGGAAAAATGCAAAATGATTCCTAACTCATCGCACTGACTTTGTACACTTGGTTTGACTATTTAGTGGTACTTTACAAATCCGAACACTTCCATTGTACATGTCTTTTAAACGAAAGGGAAATTTGAAAAATCCAAACCTGCAACATGCGTCTCTTTACACGAATACAACAAGGAGTGAGGGAACCACCAGATTTCTTGTTCGGGTTTGTGGATTTGGCCCATTGTTACTAGATCCCTTTAAATTGAGCATGAGAGCTAATCTGTTGAGCTTTGTCTAAAAACATACCATTATATTAAATGAAATTGGGCTGTATTGACCTTTCCTAGTTTGTACATTCCTTTGGCGTCCTGGGTGCTG
>JBAMJV010014639.1:0-14193 GCA_037951105.1 Echinarachnius parma
ACGGTTGATCGTTACTCGATGCAGTATGGCGGGCATCATGAGTCTTTAGTATGGCAAGTACCCCGTTCCGTTATTTCTGGGCCACCCTGTATTCTACTACTATACATGGAAGTCGTGTGTCTTTTTTCATAGAGGCAAGGGGGAGTTCAGCATTATGAGTTTTAGGGGGTGTGATAAATGCATTATATACATCAGTGTCATTCAGAATCACAATAAATTAAGAATCTCGAATAGCCTCTACTTGTATGACTGGATTAAAAAAAGTAATATTATGTAACGATAAAACAAGTATAGTACATACACAAATAGGGGGCAATCGTCCCTGCACCTTCCTGGATCTAACCCTGGTAATACCAACCATACGAACAACCTGGCATCCTACCTACACGACACGTAACAGACAATCGAATGATATATATCTACTGGTTCTTGCTTCATCGACAATGCTTTATATGAAAGATCAGACAAGCATTGTTTGTTATCAAGCTCTGATGGATGCAGAAAGCTTTTGTTTAGGGCGTGAATTTTCTTACAATATACATGGTAGATATTGTTACCGAAGGGGCCGGTTGTCAGTGGCAACGTCGAATCTAAAGGCTGCATAGAACAATAATAATTTGTATCGTACAAAAAAGGCTTATACCGATACAAATACTAAGGCCTAGCTGACAGATAGGCTATCGGGCTTTTATGAATATGGCCACTGTTTTCTCCCCTCCGAGCAAAAGTTTCCTTTGCGAAGGCTCGGTCGGCGAGCGAATTGTATTTGAAAGCACGCCATCTACTGAAATGCTAAGGCAATGAATGTAATTATATCCGTAAATCTTGACCTTTGATCTCGCCTCGCGCGAGCTATTTCTGTCCGTCGATTCGGTTGGTATGATCAAAGACACTACAAGGGGTATGTCTTTGGTATGATATGGTGCGCCGTGTCAAAGACACTACAATTTGGCCGTGTTACCTTGTGTGTGTGTGTGTTTGTGTATAGTAGTAGTGCAAACGTCGTATAATGTGTGCATGACTGGGTACCCCTCCCCCCGTTTACCCCAGATAAGACAATTATGTTCTACTACCCCCCCCCCCCCCCCCCCCCTTACTGCATCACGTTGTAGAACACATAAGACGCTTTTATGATTGGAACAATAAGGAACAATTCGTTCATTCACACGTTCGAGTAAACTGCGCTTTTATGCGATGTCAAACAAACTTGAAACAGATGGAATGTTACCATGACAGCCACGATGAATAAATTAGATCATCCGAGTTGTTAGCTTGTTATCGGTATGGTTAGCAGTGCTTCTTGAATTACGATTTAGCAACCCGCTACGAAGATTTGATATGGCTATTGTATTACAGGGCTTAGACGCTCGTTGATTGGTCGATATGGTAAGGGCATAGACAGCGTGCAAAATCTACACACATTACTAAAGACATATCTATGCATGTGTGTGTTGTGCACTGGTTTGTGAAAACAGAGGTGATCACCCAAGCGAGTTGTGTGAGTTCCCCGCTAGTTATCGTCCAAACTGGCATTTTGGCAAGGAGATAAGGCCTAGCTGACAGATAGGCTATCGGGCTTTTATGAATATGGCCACTGTTTTCTCCCCTCCGAGCAAAAGTTTCCTTTGCGAAGGCTCGGTCGGCGAGCGAATTGTATTTGAAAGCACGCCATCTACTGAAATGCTAAGGCAATGAATGTAATTATATCCGTATCCGCTGCAACACTTCGTCAGGTGTGATACAAATGTAATGCAAGTAAGGGGATATATACCCCACGGGTAGCGCAGCGCGCTACGCCGTATGAGCGAGAACGCTCCTAATTGGTCAATAACGGACAAGGCCTATTGGTCGGTGCGCACGGGCGCTCGACCAATCAGCGGACCGGTTGGCTGGCTCGCCTGCTCGGCGGGAACAATGGCGTGTTCAACCAATCAGCGGGCCGCTAGCTCGGGTTGGCTATTGGCGGAATCAATGGCGTGTCGGTGCCGGATGTTCGGGCAGATTCATGGGCCGCTGTCTCGGCTGGCCTATTAGGCGGAATCAATGGCGTGTCGGTGCGGGCTGTTCGGGCAGATTCATGGCGGCGTATCGTACGCATCCAAAACTCGGGGAAGTCGATCCCGTTGTCTCTATTGAAATTGTTGGGATTCAGGCGGATATTGATAGCTTCCTTTACCCTTCGTGTGTACCAATGCCGTTCTTGGGAAAGGCATTGAACCCCGTCCCAGTCTGGTTGATGCTGGTTGTCCCAAGCATGTTCGGCTACGGCTGAGCTGTCAGTATGGCGGAGCCTGACGTCCCTCTTATGCTCAGAGATTCTTTCGGATATCGGTCGGGCAGTCTCACCGATATAGGACTTATCGCATCCTTTGCAAGGGATGTTGTACACGATGCCGTCCCGTCTGTGTTGAGGAATTGGATCCTTGGGGCGTGTTAGTTGCTGGCGTAGTGTGGTATCTGATCTGAAGACCGTTCGGATCCCATGGCTCTCTAGGCGGCGCCTGAGTTGTTGGGAGACACCATCTATGTACGGCAAGACTGTGAAAGTCTTGTATACCTTCTGATCCTTTGGGTCTGACGTTCTATTCTTGGTGTTGTGTACAAAACGGCGTGGGTAACCGTTTAGGCTCAAGGCACTACGGACACGTGCCCGCTCTTTGCATGGCTGCTGTGGACTGGTCACAATGCGTGATGCTCTGTCAAATAGACATTTGACCAGACCTCTCTTCACCGATATGGGATGGTGAGAGTCAAACGCTATGTACTGGTCTGTGTGGGTAGGCTTCCTGTACACCGAGGTGGAAAGCCTGTGGTTGTCGTGTCTGTGAACCAGCGTGTCTAGAAATGCTATCTTCCCTTCACTTTCCATCTCTGATGTGAACTGGATGGATGGCTGGCGACTATTCATGTGTTTGAGCAGGTTGTCTGTTTGTGAGCCGGAGACTATGATGAATGTATCATCTACGTATCTCTTCCAAACCCGGGGAATGCAAGAGAGTGGGCATGTTTCTAACGCTTCCTCCTCGAAACTCTCCATGTACAAGTTGGCCACGACGGCCGAGACTGGACTGCCCATGGCTGCCCCTTCAGTCTGTTCATAGTATGAACCCCTGTACAGAAAGTAGGTCGATCGAAGGACAAACTCGAGGAGTTGTGTGAGTTGTTCTGGTGAGAGTGCGGTGCGGGTAGTCAAACTGCTGTCTGATTGCAAGCGATGCAGAGCCGCACTGCATGCGCCCGCTAGCGGCCCGCTGATTGGTTGAACACGCCATTGTTCCCGCCGAGCTGGCGAGCCAGCCAACCGGTCCGCTGATTGGTCGAGCGCCCGTGCGCACCGACCAATAGGCCTTGTCCGTTATTGACCAATTAGGAGCGTTCTCGCTCATACGGCGTAGCGCGCTGCGCTACCCGTGGGGTATATATTCCCTTACTTGCATTACATTTGTATCACACCTGACGAAGTGTTGCAGCGGCGCACGAAACGTCGTGATCTCTTAAGATTCCTTGTTGACCACATTGCGAGACAAACGAATATCACTAGCGATATCTTTTCCGATACCATATCCGCAATGAATAACATATTCACTAACAATATTTTCTCTTTGCATTTTAATTTCGGATTTTGAGCAATAAAATTAAATGTAAATACATTTCAAAGAGTTATATTCTTGTCTTTGTCTTTGTTTTTAACCCATAAACTGCTTGAACTTCTATTAGTACCACGAACTGCTGAGCATATTTCTCGGTACATCATCATAATTATCTGCATCATCATCATCATCACCATCAGTATCAACATCATCATCACCGCATTGTCACGATCACTTTATCGTTGTCACGATCATATAAAATCATCATTGTCACTTATATACCATCACAATCATCACCATGAATATCAACATTATCATCACCATCAACATCATCGCCATGCATCGTCACGATCACGTCATTGTTGTAGCGATCATAACATCATCATCACCATCATTATCATCAACATCATCATCACCACCGCATCGCCACGATCACGTCATCGTTGTCACGATCATATAAAATCATCATTGTCACTTATATACCATCACGATCATCACCATGATTATCAACATTATCATCACCATCAACATCATCGCCATGCATTGTCACGATCACGTCATTGTTGTAGCGATCATATAACATCATCATCACCATCATTATCATTAACATCATCATCACCACCGCATCGCCACGATCACGTCATTGTTGTCACGATCATAACATCATCATTGTCATAATATCGTCATCATCATCACCATGATTATCAACACCATCGACACCACATCATCATGATCATAACATCATTGTTACGAATATCATCACGATCGTCATGTCATCATCACCATCATTATCAACATTATCATCACCACCGCATTGCCACGGCATCGCCACGATCACGTTATTTGTGTCTCATATACATCATCATTGTCGCGAATATTATCATGATTGTCACGTCATCGTCATCATTATCATCACTATCAACATCTTCATCACCATCGACATCATCGCCACCACATCGTCACGATCATAACATCATTGTCACAATGTTTCTACAATTACGTCGTTGTCACGATCATAATACATCATCATTGTCACGAATATCGCCATGATCATCACGTCATCGTCATCATTATCATCACTATCAACATCTTCATCACCATCGACATCATCGCCACCGCATCGTCACGATCATAACATCATCATTGTCACAAATATCATCATGATCATCACCATCACCAACATTATCATCGACATCATCATCACCATCGACATCATTGCATCGTTACGATCACGCCATTGTTGTAGCGATCATAACACCACCATTGTCACGAATTTCATCACCATCATTATCACCTCATCACCACAATCACGTCATTGTCACAATCATCTTCAGGATTGTCATCACAACCATCACTGATTCAGCAAAGTCATTGTAATGATCACTTCAAAATCAAAATAAATCCTATTATCAGTACATGTACTTAGTAAAATGTTATTTTCACACAATCAACTTACTTTCTTTTACGCTTGACGTTTCAAACATCTTCGTTGTTCTTCATCAGAATGTCTGACCGCTAGATGGCGCGGTCAGACACTGGTAAATTGATTGTGTGAAAATAAAAATGTTCTAGGTAACAATTTCACAATCAGGTGAATCTCATCAAGGACCTATTATCAGTATTTCAAAAAAATTAATCAAAGGTTTCAAAAAAATGTTGTAAATATAATATATGTTTGTTATTTTATAATAATCACATGCCAATCAAAATCAGAAAACAATCATGATATGACCATGTATAATACTATAACAAATCAATTGAAATTAAACAAAATTTCTCAATTCAGTCCCTATTCTCTTAGAAAGCATGTGCCATGTTCAACAGCTATTATTTCACGTTATGAAAATATGTATCAGTCAATTTTCTTTTAAATTCCTTGAATCGTCTGCTCTGATTTTTGCTACAATTACTACAAGAGGTACATGGTACATCTAACCCTAGGCACATCTACTTAGTAGGAGGTCCAGAGGTGATTTTTTCATTATGCAAATGTTGGGTTGAAAATCTGCTTGCCGATCGGGCCACCAAAAAATTACTTAAAATTTACTGGGCCCAAAGTTGTATTTTATCAGTTACAAGCTTTTTATTATTCAAAATATCACTCGTTCCTAATCAAACATGTGATTACAGATGAAGCACGACACAATAGAAACAATATTGTTTTCATTATGTAAATGTCGGTTGAAAATCTGCTTGCCCGATCGGGCCACCAAAAAATTACTTTTACATGTTAGCCATTTGTTACCAAACCAACCAATCAACCATGCATTGAGTTCAATCTCAACCAAAAAAAGCTTGATTCTTTATTTTGAATCATCCAGAAAAAAATAAGTTAGTGTACTCTTTTCTGGATGATTCAAAATAAATAATCAAGCTTTTTTTTTGTTGAGATTGAACTCAATGCATGGTTGATTGGTTGGTCTGGTAACAAATGGCTAACATGTAGACTATAATAGAAATTACAATTGCGAATCTTACCTTGCATCAGCAGGAGTGGAGATCGTATGAGGTTGGAATCCGCTGGTACTTGGTCTGAAATAATAAATAAGAACCAACAAATTATTAAATGACATTTGAATCTAATGCAGTCAGCCTCACGTACAACGCCCAAATATAGTTGTTATAATATAGTATAGTCAGGACTCCACACTCACATTTTTAGTCAGTGGTCCAGATTACCAGTGAAATAGTTTCTTCTCATATTCTGGTGGACCGAACAAAAATTTACTGGCCCCACAATTATATTTTATGAGTAAGCTTTTTACTAAATTCAAAATATCACTCGTTCCTAATCAAACATGTGATTACAGATGAAGCACGACACAATAGAAACAAGATCGTTTTCATTATGTAAATGTCGGGTTAAAAATCTGCTTGCCCGATCAGGCCACCAAAAAATTACTTTTACATTTTGCTGGCCCCAGTAAAAAAAAAAAAAGTTAGTATGGGGATTTGTGTACTCTTTTCTGGATGATTCAACATCTTCACTCTTCTAAAGATTAATACCTCAATAGTACATAGAGGCAATTAACAATTGCAAACAGTTGTAAATGTAGCAATTGATTCCAACTTTAAAGACAATAATTGCCCTTGGGGCTTGGCCCAATAAGATTTGTGCATTTGAGTGCATTCATTATAACTTTACGATTGATTGCTAGTTTTTAAATGCAACAGGCTTCCTTGTCCATGGTTTACAAATAATTATACCACATCATTTGTTTTTGGCATGATAATAAAACAAGGCTTTTGAGGGACCTCATGAGAGATGTTTATTTTTCACTCATAAAACAAAACTGTATGAGATCATGTAATTGATTTAAACACATGGTTGGCAAGATGAAATTGAGTCAATGTCTTACAAACTATCATGGAGAAGCTTTGGTTACATTAGTGGTATGAACATAAATGAATTTCAAATTTTACCTTGCATCAAAGCTTGATCCTGCTTGTGGGTGTTGTAGGCCAGAGCCGCCAGATGCACTAGTACTCGGTCTAGAATTAGGAAAGAAAGACATGGACATGCGCTTGATATGGAGTGAAACTTAGGTACCACAACAAGACTTAGTATAAGAAAAATGTTTGTACCCCTGGCCCTAGGGGTACGTCTTGTGAATGAAAAGAGTACCCTGGCTAGCTACAGGCATAGCTCCTCTTGAAGTCCTGCTAACATTGATTTTACCAGCAGCGAAGTACGAAAAGTTTGGGGCCGCGAATCATAAAAAGAATGATTATAAATGTTGACCAAAATATTACAACATACCATCGAGGGATAAGTGAATAGTACAGTGAGTAGTACGAGCCAATTGATTTCAATTTGAAGTGATGCAAACAAGAATGAAAAAACTCACTGACACTGGTACATCAGCAGTAGAGTGCCTAGCCCTAGGGCTAGACTAGTCTAGAGTGGTAAACAAACCAAACAGACTACCATACTTACGAACTTAGTTCTAGTCACACAAGGGAGCAGAGCTATGCTGCCCTGTCGGGGAACAATGTGGGCCAGTACAGAAAAAGTTTGTCAAAATTTCACACAAAATTCTGAACTTAAATTCAGCAAAATCAATCATAACTGGCACTAAAAATGATACAAGTATTATTTGAACTTACCAAAATGGTCCAAATTATTCTTCAAATGTCGAAGAAAAGTGAAAATCTGCAGTTTTGGAATATACATCATTCATAATACTTGTCCTTGTCCTTGGCTTGGCTTGGCTTGGCTTTACTTTTAGTTATTTTACATTTTTAGTAAACAAATATTCAAACTCAAAGGAAAGAAACATTACGTTACGATTTCAATTCACTAGAGTTCAATAGAATAATAATAGTTTGTAAAGAAAATAGTACAGGCATAAATAATCACTCACCCTGCGATGTTTATAGCTTCACATTCAGTAGACGCGACCTGGTCATGGGCTGTCTGCACCGTCTGAGCATCCTCCACCAGAACCCTGGCATGCAAGCTAGCTCACGAACCGTAACTCCCCGGGCCTTGGGCTTGGGCAAGTTCGCACCACCTTTCGTACACGTCCAAGTCAACGTTTATTCTCCTCTCGTCCCTCGTCAGCCTTGCTCTCTTTTTCGTACTAACAGCAGGTCTCCCACGGCCACGGCCACGCTTCCGTTTCTCTCCTCTCTCTCCTGATCCTCCTCCATTTCAAGGCTTCAATCGTAAATTTAGCGTCTTGTATCCGTGATCGTGAATTATTGTAACGTACGTAATGCATTGCGCTATGCATGCTAGCTATATTGCGCATTCATCAAAAGGTACGTTACTTTACCGCACGTACGCGCGCGCGATCGGTACATAAGATCCAGCTGCCAGATCAGCTACTCGCCCGCGCGCCCGGCCGGCCGCTGCTCCGGCTGCGCTGGCCTGTAGACTAGGCCTACCGGAGAACGTCGAACCCGGACAATTTTTACTATGATTATCTCCGCACTAAAACTGTCGCATCGCATGAATACCAAATACACTATCCAACAGCGAACGTAACGGGCGCTAGACAGATTATTGTGAGATTGGTTAGTAAATCGACGTCCCTCATTTTATTAATCTATAGCAAAAACAAAAAATTATAAAATCCATAACTTCGCCAAAATACATTGTCAAGTCATAATCTTTTCAGAATAAATTCTAAAAATCATGATCTATAATATTTGAGGTTAATATGGCAACTTATATTTTTTGGCTTGCAAAAGTGGATCACTCCCTTTAAATTGTTCTAACCCTTTCAGTTTTTGGCAGTGGCAAAATAGTAGGTGCTCTCCTTGAATAAATTGTAAAATTTAGCTTAAAGCTTCATACAGTCAAACCTGTCTATAGCGACCACTCAAGGGACCGGCGAAAAGTGGTCGCTATGGACAGTTGCTCGCATTAGCCAAGTTGGCGACCATTTTGAATGTCTGGTTGAATAAATTGTGCCTATATGCACAAAATTGGCATCTGTACACGCATGTGTCCATAGTTTTATTTAGTATTTGTTGCGTGCATTACCACGACAACAATTGAAATGATATATTGGCACTATATTTTGAATGCTATTAAACATGTTAAATTACAATTCATTAACAAACAAAAAAGCCTTTAAATTGGCTCGAAATTGATGCTCTGTATCAGATTGTCTAATATGGTAAGGAAGTTTGTTCCAGAGCATAGGTGCAGCAAACTGGAAAGACCGCTGACCGTATGTCTTAGTTTTAACAGAAGGTTTTAAAAACAGGGTAATACGGTAAAAATATGGCTCCCTCATGCCTGGCTGTGTCACAGTTAGTTCATTCCCCCTCATACAATTTTTTAGTTACGGTATATGCTGGTTGGCCGAAAGAATGGCGACAAACCATATTATAATCAACGATTTGTCTTTATGAAGAGTTCATAATGCAATTACCGACTGTGAGTTATACGTTTTAAGGCCGTTAGATGGCGACAAACCATATTAATCAATGTTACTCGAGGAGCAGTCTATAACGTTGAATTTAATTTGAATGTTAATAATAATGAATATTGATGATGAATAATCTATTATAATGTCATCCTGCCTTTAGTGGCCGTCAAAAGTGAACCCCTGCAGAGAAACATAATGTTGTGGAACATGTATGTAGACTGTAGAGGTTTCCTGCCTAAGAGTGTTCACTCTTGTTGTAGTCACTACACACAAGTTTGACTGCAGCTACGTAGAGAACAGGCATGACAGGGTAATAAAGAACAGTGGCGAGCAAAGTCAATTTCAATTTTTAGAAATCTCCATCTTTAGGGAGACATTTGACAAAACAAAACATATTTAATTTTGATGTTACCATAAACCATTCGACAAGGTTCATGAAAAGTTTAAGTTATTGTTCTTTTAAAGGGAGTGTGCCCCTCTTTTGCAAGCCCAAAAATATAAGTTGCCATATTAACCTCAAATATTATAGATCATGATTTATGAAATTGATTCTGAAAAGATTAGGACTTGGCAATGTATTTTGGTGGAGTTATGAATTGTATGATTTTTGTATTACCTATAGATTAATACAATGTTGGACGACGGTTTAATAACTGAACCTCACAATAATCTGTCTAGCTCCCTCTACGTTCGCTGTTGGATAGTGTTTGCGGTATGAATGTGATGCAGGTCAGTGGTCGCATCACCTCTAATAAATCCCACCACCCATAATAGATAGCGCCACCAACGAGAGAGATCTGCACAACAGCAGTGATCGCTATGAATGATAGCACCTACGGCTATTAAATTTCATACGTAGCATAATACAAGTATTATACAGAACTGTACTAAATTGAAGCATTTTGGCATTTTGGTAAAGAGGGACACTTCCTTTGATAAAATCCACTTGTACACACATGTGAATTATGATATATTCCCCGTATGTCTGATGAGAGACAAGCCAAGCTTTGGTCTTGTAGTTACAGTTCATGTGCGTGGGCGTGACTGTGTATGACTTGTGTGCTTGAGTGAACAATCCAAGCGATTAAAAGTATGTGTTAACTTGGTATTACCGTGTTTGTGTTAGTGTGTCCATAGGTGAGTGTGTGGGGGTATGTGAGGGTAAATGTGTGTGTATATTTTATTTGTGGCACTAAATCGCATAGCATAACAATCATTTAAAGGGACTTAGTAACATTGTCCAAATCCTCAAAATAAAATTGTAATTCTAGCGGTTCCTTTATACCTTGTTGTATTCGTATTAACAATAAAATCATGGGACAGCTTTCGGTTTTTCAAATTTCCCTTTCATTACAAAGATATGTATGATTGAAGTATTTAGATAAGAAAATCTCCGGGCGAGATTTTCATCCCTGTACAAAGTGAATGCAGTGAGTTGGTGAATATCACCCAATATCACTTTGCATTTTCGCTCATTACTTGGCCATACATTGTCCATTTGACCTGAAATTTTCACACAATACCCTGAGGACATATGAGATAACAACAGTATACATTGCATCAACCATTCATCAGTTTTTGCACATCTCAACAAAGTTACTAGATCCCTTTAAACAAATTCACGTAAATGGAAACAACAGCAGAACCATGACGTCATCAAAGGTCGCTTACCAAGCTCTCGTACTCATGCCTGTTGCTAACTTGAAGTACCCTACAAAAGTTAATTCTTCAGAATGAGTATTTCTTTTATATGTGAGATGAATAATTTGGCTGTTGTTTTGCTGTCATTCTGTAAAAAAAAAATTGTGCAAAGTTACTGTAGTCGAATTTGCACTCAAAGTTTCACATTGCCTCCAGCAGGTACGAAAATATACCATTGTATGAAACTATGACAAGAAAAAATTATATCAATGCAGCATCTCCATGCTACAATGAACACGAAAGGGGATATTTATTTGCATATCATTTTCACCGCCAATGTTGGTAACGTGGAACTTGGGACAAATGTGCATATTTACGTCACCTATAGCTGTTTCGATTGGCTGATTCGTTGGGTCTGCTTTGAATAAACGTCTCTTTGCTGGTAGTTTTCGTTTGTAAACCCATTGGTGTCCATGTGGTTCTGGCATACCACACGTTGTCAATATATTGGACTCCGATAGCTTAACGGGTTAATACTGATCGAGCAATGCTGTGATTATGTATTCGGGGGTGTGATCTGTAAGCGGTCCATGAAGCGCCTTGAACTATATTGTGAATTTTGTGAATCTATCGCTGATCTGATTGGATGATTCTTTGGGTCGTATTTGCATATCAAATCCACTCGTTCGTAGTTGTCATTTTGAACCAATTAAACGCCTTTCGTTTTGATAAAACACACGTTGTCAATAGATTGCTCTTTTGAGATCTTGAGGGACCAGTGCTCAAAGGGTTAATACTAATCGAGCATTGCTGTGATAATGTATTCAGGGCGTGATATCTAGGCGCTCCAAAAAGCGCGAGGGACTATATTTTCAAGCTTGCGTAGAAATTAAATATAAGTGCGCTGTGTGAGGGATTGTGGTTCAGTTCTCTGGTAAAGTTAGGGGGCGTGAATCTCTCGCTATACCCGCAAATATTTAGGTGCAGACAGAGAGGGGCCCACATTTATCGCATTTAACATTTGTGATAACATTTTAAGCTTATTGCGCCTCGTTCGGGCTATATTTCTTAATGTTCGTAAGCACTTCGGAAAATGATACTGTAACGAGCTTGTTTCCCCCCGGGGTCCCTTCTTCATTTACCGAGCGGCCTTTTTGGTTTATGAGGCCCTGAAACACAGCATCAGCCACCGAGTTCTCACGGACAGTGAAGCATCACTCATTCACGCTACTCTAATAATAACGAAACATGTACAAATTATCATATCAGGTGTACTTGCCTTCATTTCTTCAAACTACACACGGTCATTCATGCCGTCTTCCACCTATCTGTCTCCTTTCCGTCCTTCTTTCCTCCCCCCCAAAACGTACTCCTACTCTCCTTACGTCCAATTCACAACTCATCCTCCGATCTATCTAACCCTGCCTCCCTCCGCCCTCTACGGCCAATCCACTCCGTTACATTGCCCCCTCCTTAATTTAAAACGTCCTCGTTTTAAGAACACATCAAACAACTAACAACTGGGAGTAACATTAACAATTAAAAAAAATGCATGTAACAAAACATTTAACTCTTGAACAACAAAAACTTATGAAAACATGAAAATATACAGAATCTGTTTGTTTGTTGATTACACGAAGAATGTCTTTGAATTTGTATCTGCGATCAAAACGAATCAACACTGGCTGACGACATCTGTGATCGCTGAGACCTGATGCTGACTTCATGGAATCGTGGCACCCCTCACAGCTGCCGATGGTCTCCTTCACTCAACGACACGCTGATCCTGAGGACGGTGGTCCAGCCTCATGCGTGGCCATACAGATCCAGCTCGCCGCAGATCCGGTCGTCCTTATCTGTCAAAACTTGCTTCGGACATCTGGAAATTGAATCGCCTTCATTCGTAATATATTTTAATCTCGATTAGGTGAATGATTCAGTTCGTTTCACGCGAAAGATGATTACATGTAAGCTCAACAAAAATCATCGGTCGATTTCTGATTAACATCAAATAATCTCGTCAATAGTGTCTAAAATCTCACTTAAGACGAACGGGGTGGAACAGAACTCTAAGACGCATCAAATCCTTCCATTACATCGACCTTGAAATCCTTCCTGGTCCCCTCTTTCATCACAAGAATGCCCCCTTGAAAGGTCTACCTGGTCGTCGTCTCCGTCACGCTCTGGATCCTCCCAATCATGGCTCGTGTAAACTGCTCATCCGACATGGGAGCACCTACAACACCATCTGTGACGCTATGTACCTTCGTCGGCCCTCCGCTCTCTTCCGCCTCTCTCACCACGTCGGCACTATGTCGCAAGAAGATGGCGCCGTACTTCCTCTCCCTCGTCTCTTGGAAAACTTGCTCTGCTCCATTATTCGAGGTCTGGGAAGAAAATTCACCAACCTCTACCCTCTGTTGCGCAAAAGCCTCTTTACATCCAGGGGCGGAATCGGACGACCCACTTTGACTCTCCTGACGTCCAAGACTGTACCTCGACGATCACCTACCGGCGACTCCGCAACTGCAGATTCCTCTGATTCAGAACTGTTGACCTGCTGCTGTCTGATCATGGCGAGTGGCTTACCAGACAGTCTTTTCGAAGGACTGCCTTTCCTCCCCTCCACTTCGTCCCTGGTGCGAGGAGAGACAACAACCTGGAGCAGTTCTTGGGGGACTCATCGCCTTCAAGCTCTGCCTGGACAACTTGTTTATTCCTGTCCTCTCCCTTCTTCTGCTCTCTCCGGTTAGGCAAAGGCGACTTTGACGGGCTCCTACTGAATCGTCTGCGGCGATGATCAGACCCGCTCTGCCTCGCCACGTCTCTTCCTCGAGACTGACTCCGTCCCCGGTTCTGGAAATGCTCGGTGGGATGTCTGTCTTTATAGTGTGCCATGAGATTGTCTTTCCTGTTGTACGCCCTCCCGCATTGGCGGCAAGCGAAACGTTGATCCCTTCGGTGTTCAACATCAATGTGTCTATTAAGACTCCTTTTATGCGCAAAATACCTCCCGCACGTGAAGCACTTGAGTGTCCTCTCGGAGTCCCCTCCAATGTTGATCCCTCAGCACGAACACG
>JBAMJV010014640.1:0-35515 GCA_037951105.1 Echinarachnius parma
TGTATCTTGGGGGGCCGATGATCTGATTAGATTTTGGGGTCATGAGGTCAAAGGTCAAAGGTCACAGAGCTCATTATATATGCAAAAATAGCTCGTGATCGCGTCATTTCAAGAAGGGATTGACAGATTCTGACCAAACTTAGTACATTGTGTATGTATCTTGGGGGGCCGATGATCTGATTAGATTTTTGATGCTCTTTCGGAAAATGAAGTTCAATTTTGAAAATTCAAAAAATAGGATTTTGATGACTGAACACTTGACCACTCAATATACCCATTATCTCTTTGTGTTTGCACAGATACTGAATGCCCAGGATGGGGGCCAATACTTCACATATTCCATTGATTTTCAACATTTGGACATTATTTTTGGTGCTCTTTCGGAAAATGAAGTTCAAATTTGAAAATTCTAAATATATTATCTACATGCATTTGTGTTTGCACAGGTACTGAATGCCCAGGATGCGGGCTACATGGGAGCCATCGTGTACAATGATGAGGATAACGTACTCACTACCATGAGTGGCAATGCAGGTAATCCTCTTTCTTCTTTGAGCAGAGTAACAAATCAGGGCAATTTAATAATAGTAATAATAATAATACATAATATTTGTATAGCGCTTTATACTGGTGTTTCTAAGCGCATTTCAAACGGAAAATAATACAACTAATACGGTGTGCGCCTGGGGAAAAAAAAACAATTATACCAATACCAATATTTAAAGTATTAATGCTACAAAAAATAACCAATTATATAACAATATTATGTAAAACTAGACATAAAACATGACATGTTTAGCTAAAAATCCTACGGTTTATTAAACAGGTAAGTTTTAAGGAGTGAAAATTTAGCCCCTAAAATGCCAGAGGAAGCCCCTGAAAATCAGGAAAGAGCCCCAGAGTTCAATGCAAAATAAATGTTAAAGTGTTATTTACTCCAAGGCGAGCTTGAAAATATGCCCCCCCCCCCCCTCATTTTTTTTTTTCCCCCTTCTTTCCTCTTACCCTATCAGCTTTTTCGGTGCTAAAATCAACCTTTTATTCCTGTTGACCCTGTTGGGAGAGTATAATTTTATTAACATTTGTAAAATATGGCGTAAGCAAGGTTTTGCAAGACAACATGAACTATGCTCACTGTGCTGATGTCACACAAATTTTTAAATGTTTATTATGTACTGATTAATTGTTATGCATTCCACGTGTTAGGCCGTTAAAATAGTTGCAATATGGAAATATTCATGTACAAGGCATCCCTGGTGGCCTCCCCAAGTTGGTAGGAAAGACCCAATGGGTTATAGAAATGTAGATTTCTTTTTTCCTGCCAGGCAGCTTGGGGAGACTCCCCAGGGGTGCTTTTATGTCTTTTTTGTTTGTAAATTCATCATTCATTTTGTATCGTTACATTGTACTTGTTTGAAATGCCGAATAAATAATAATAATAATAACACATTCATCTCACATTCACAAAATAAGACAATTCAGCCGTTTAAACTAACACCAATAATACAAAGTTTGTCTTAAAATTGAAATATTGAATTGTTATTCATAGAATCTTTAATTAGTCGTTTTACCAGCTTAATTAGTTTCCTTATTTTGGAAATGAGAGATGAACTTCCAGCACTCCATTAAACCATTGAGATTTTACACCATTGATCTTTAAGTTGGAAACCACATTTGTGAAAAACAAATTTCTATACAGTTGTTTATGTGTGAAAGAATGACTGGTTTTTCGCTATCAAGAGTTGATAAACCCTCCCCGTTGTTTACATGAACTTTGATCCGATTGCTAAAGTACACAACTATTAGTCAATTTGAGAGATAACCTACCTAGATCTCAAGTCACGTTACAATGAAACGTTTTATAATAACTTACATTTTATAACCAGAATATTGGGTGTATTCTATTTCTTCTTTATGACTGTTTATTTATCCAAAGATCAAAGTCGTCATGAAGCTAGTGTTTGGAATGTTCTAGCCTCTAGGGAAGAACTATACCACCGTTCTGTAATGGTGGTTGAAGTTTATGAAACTGATCTATGTTACAATCAAACGTTTTATCATGACTTCGATTTGATAACCAGAATATTGGGTGTATTCCATTTTCTCTTTATGACTGTTTATTTATCCAAAGATCAAAGTCGTCATGAAACTAGTGTTTGGAATGTTCTAGCCTTAGATAGGGAAGAACTATACCACAGTTCTGTAATGGTGGTTTAAGTTTATGAAACTGATCTATGTTAAAATCAAACGTTTTATCATGACTTCGATTTGATAACCAGAATATTGGGTGTATTCCATTTTCTCTCTATGACTGATTATTTATTCAAAGATCAAAGTCGTCATAAAACTAGTGTTTGGAAGGTTCTAGAAGAATACTATACCACAGTTCTGTAATGGTGGTTGAAGTTTATGAAGATGATCTATGTTACAATCAAACGTTTTATCATGACTTTGATTTTTATAACTAGAATATTGGGTGTATTTTATTTTCTCTTTATGACTGTTTATTTATTCAAAGATCAAAGTCGTCATGAAACTAGTGTTTGGAAGGTTGTAGGGGAGAACTATACCACAGTTCTGTAATGGTGGTTGAAGTTTATGAAAATGATCTTATTTCAGATCTGCAGGTCACGTTACAATCAAACGTTTTATAATAACTTAGGTTTGGCAACCAGTATATTGGATGTATCCTATTTTCTCTTTATGACTGTTAATTTTTTATTAGGTCAAAGTTCCAATTTAACTACATATATTATTCAGAGGTTTATTGGGAAAAAACTGTGAACTATAATACTACAGTTAAAGGGTACCACCACCCACAAATAATATTCTTAATATAGAAAGGTAACATCTTTAGTAATCCATTCCATCAACAAGTTCACAAAAATATGTTTTCAGAAAAAATATATAATTGGAAAACGCATCACCATTCTAAAGCATGAGTTCATGCGGTCTGAATTGTGAAGGCTATATGTGTGCAGAGCCAGAGCGCTCTGTGCAGAGCGAACAAATCGCCCGGGATTCTATTGCCTCCAAACGTACGCGTGAATAGCATTGGCGCACTCGCAAATGCTTGGCCCGTATGGAACCAGGAAATAGTAGTGGTTCCGTAAGTGGTGGAAATTAATTGCTTTGTTTATGAATTACACAACCCTTTGCAAAATGTTGGGTATCTATTTGATATCACAAAACGGTACCAAAACATATAATAATGTGTTGTTATTTGCCTGGTGGTCCCCTTTAATGATAGATGATATTGGTTGAAGTTTGACATGTGATTAGGATAATAGAATAGCCAGTGCCATGACTTGGATCTTGAGTGTCACTTTATTTGCAACTGACAGTGCACAATGATATCAGAGCAGTTATAAATATGCGGTTTAATGTGCTAATGAAACCACAACACCATGAAATATAATACCGCATCAATATTGATAATGGTTATGTAATTTCATACCTTCAGGGGGGTGTTTCACAAAGATCCTAAGTTGAACTTAACTCTAAGTTGGACTTAGTAACTATGGAAAGCCGTTAGTTTCTATGAAACAATTTTGTAAAATTTATTTTAAAAGGCATAAAATGTTGATTCAAATCATTGATATGTTCTATTATCAAGAGAATTTCATGTTATTGATGTAAAATTTATGAAAAGTCTAAAATACTTGAATTTTTGCTTTTTAATATATTTTATTCCAAGGCTACAAATGGCTGTCCAACTTCGAGTTAAGTTCAACTTAGGATCTTTGTGAAACACCCCCCAGGTCTTGTTACAATCAAACGTTTTATAATAATTTAGAATATTTTCTCTTTCTGACAGTTTATTTATATAAAGTCACTATTAAACTAGCCTTTGGAAGGTTCTGGGGTCCGGAGAATAATTAACTAAACCGCAGGTCTTAACAGATTGATGATATTAAACTCTTTGTAGCAAGATATGCTTATTTCAGACTGTCAATTAATATTATAACTAAGCATGATACAATGGTGCTGTACATAGCAGACAAATGCTATAACAAGAGTATTGCTCCTTTCTGATTTGTTCTTGATTACTGTTGTCTTTCTTTTTAAAAATAAAAATGAGCAAGAAAAAATCAAAAATCAAACCATAGACCTCCTGGTGCTCAACCATCAAGCCACAAAGACCCTTGAATGGGGGAAACCCTTTTCATTGCTTTATTTTATATTCCCACTAAACTACATGTTCATGTATGTATTCTTCAGTTGGTTTAAGGAAAGAAATGTGAACTTGACCACATTGGTTTAAGTTTTCAATCTATGGAAATATTTGTTTTAATTGCTTTCTATTTGTTTCTTGTAGTTGTAAACAAGGTGTTGATATCGTCCGTATTGGTTGGTATGGACAGTGGTACATCCCTGCTAGCGATGAACTACACAACAGTGCAGATGGGTTTCGTCATGAAACAAACAATTGTAACAAATCTTATCTACAAATGTTAATATTCTATGTGCAGATTTGCATCCAATATAATCCCAATGTAATTGTCTACTGTTTTTTTGTTGGTCTTGTTGTCTTCCTATAGTTGAAACCAAGGTGTTCATACCATATTTTGTTTGGCGGTCTCTTCAACAACATTTTTCTACTAGCAATGCAGTCTATTAACGAAAGTGTGATTTTTGTTTCTGTTTGTTTTCTTGTAGTTGCAAACAGGGTGTTCATATCATCTGTGTTTGTTGGTATTGACAGTGGCACATTCCTACTAGCGATGAACTACACTACAGGGTATGTATCCTTCAGTTATGACACTCAATTCTCACTATCGTCGTTTGGCCCCTTCCCCCCCCCCCCCCCCCCAAAAAAAAAAACAAAACAACAACAACAACAAAAACAAACAAGAAGACCGGAAGAAGCAGGGGGGAAAATCTTATTGTGAGATCTTCTTTTGTTTTGGTTGGTTGTTCATGAGCTTTTTTGTTTTTTTAAACAATGATACATCATTTACAAATTTTTCTTCATACATTTAGAAGTTTTAAATACATAAGATGATATGAATACTAATGAAAAAAATATATACATGTATATTTAGGCATCATTATTTCTCAATTAAGAAACCAAAATTGGTATCTTCAATTTCTGCTACAAGCTTTGACATGGACAAGGGTATAGAAATATAGATATATATTATCGATGATGTTATTGACTTGGCATCAATGCTGCAAAGTGAATACAGTTCTTGTTTAACATTAGGACCGTAAGACGGCCCAAATCTAACCCACATTACATTCTTGGCATAAGGACTTCATCCGGGCAGTTAGGGCCAAAAGGCGATAGTGAGGTGCCATTTTACCCTACCACAATAATGGCATTTGTCTTGAAAGAGGGCAACATTTTCATGCTGAATATATGTAATGACGTAAATTGTCTTTTTGTTAACCTTCGAAATTCACATACATATTCTATTAGTTTTTTATTTTTATTTTACCAAGTTTAATTATATAAAACCTACTGAAGCAGTATTTTGTTAGAAAATAATGAATTTTAAGGACTTTTGAGCAAAAATGTTTGGAGACCAAAATGTTTATTGTCACAAATCTTGGCTGTATAGAGTATTGGCTGAATGTGATGACACACGCGGTACCCCGGGGTACCGCGTTGTGTAGCGCCATCTTGTGTCCACTCGAAGCACAACCGTATTGCGTTGTGTATGCAGTGCAGCGCGCGCTTGTATGCACGCTATACCCCGGTACAGCCCTAAAAAATAAATAAATAATTGAACAAAATGGAGAATATTCGTTTAGTACCCCAGGGTACCATTTATGTCATCATGTGCATATCCAGTATGTAGGCCTTCCTGAGCACTATGCCATTATTGGGGTATAGGGAGTAGGACATCCAGCTACTTAAAATCCTAAGTTGTTTATTTTTTTTGAAATATTTGATTTATCTATTCTATTATGCAAAGATTGAAAGCTATAATTCATAACATTCTATGGAAAATCTTCCTGTTTTATCCATTTTAATTGTGTTTTTGTTGTGAAGTGTATTTCTGTATGTGTAAAAAGAAATAATGTTCAATATATACAATTTCAAGTGAGTTTATTATCAGTTTTTATTTTTGTACAAATAACATACTTGAAACATATCATATGTGCCATTGTCCCATCCCCGCCACCCCAGCAGAAAAATTATAACAATAAATCACAAAAAAAGAATCAAAGCGTAATTAATTCCATTATGTCACGTCTGTTCATGATCATGTACATGTATTTACGGAACGTGTGATGTTTCTCTTCAATGACCATTCAATACTTGAGGGTTTTACCAGTAAGTTTCTAAACCTTACCAGCAAGTGGCTACAAAAGCAACATCTACATGAAACCCAATGAAATCAAATAGCAATTAATTTGGTGCATCGTCATGGCATGTGCACTTATTTGCTCAACACGTGCTATTTGTATAATAATTACCACTCCAGTCAGGATTTTCCTTCATATGTAACCTCTCCTACCAGTAAAATTTTACTACTTATCCAGAGGTAACCAAACAAATATTTTTGTTAGGTCAGGTCATTCCATTGCTAGGATGCCAAGGCTTGAAATGAACTTATCTCCACTGGCGCTCTGTTGGGCAAGACAAACCAAGATATTTACCGTTTGGATTACCACAATTAGTATTTTAAGCATAGTGGCTTAAAGGAGATCAAATAACATTTTGTGTTACCTTTAAATTGGTAAATACTGTACATGTTTTAGATTTCAAAATGGTTCCAAACTAAACAAGATTTCATGCCTTTCAAATCCCATAAACAATATTTCCATTGTATATATAAGTTATGAAGATAAAGTTCCCCCTTTGTACTTGAATTATGAAGATGTTGTTTCCCTTTGTACATTGATATGAGCATTTCAAAACATGAATTCCAATACCACAATGTCATGCCAAGAACTAACAGGGCATTCATTTTAAAGTCTTTCTACCACGGTTGTTAATGACCTTATGATACTCAACTTTTTACATGTTCTACTATATTGACATAATCTGAGCGTATATAATTTCATACACATAGTCTGTTTGCATTGTGTTTCATAACATTACATCCGGCGACGAAGGCCCCGCAATTAGTTTGTCAGAAACCATCAACAATTTCTTACTCTAACCCTAATGTATTCCTAAACCTAATCCTAATCCTAATCCTAATCCTAACTTCCCTTAAATAATTACGTAGTGATAAGCCCTTAAAGAAATTGACACCGGAGCAATTGTCGCAGGGAGCAACCATTTATGTCACCCAGCGTCCCAGCCTCTATATAAACGGAACCCTGACATTTCACACATACAAATCTACATGGACTTGACATTTACATTTTCGTGTTAATTATTTCTCATTAAAAAACTAATTAAAAGCGAGATGCTTCTCATTACCAATTAAAACACATAATTTCTAACTAAACTTACAGTAAATCATCCAAGATATTTACGGAAATAACGGATCACTTTTGTACAGGAAGAAGAAGCTACGAATCCAAAAGTTCATTATTCTGTTTCCTAGTTTAAAAATCAACTGCTCAAGAAAGCTGACCTTTTCCTTGATATTGTTTAGAAACTAACATATTGAAACCAACATAGGCATAACATATAGAGCAAATATGGTTTGTAAATATCAATTGACATACATGTATTGAAGCACATAAATCTAAGTTTATTATGTCAATTAGGAACAATGAAAGATATGAAAATATATTTGTTTTTACTAAAATGAACACATTGAAACCACATAAAAATGTGATATGAAACACAGTTTCTAATTTCAAATAACATAATACATACATGTGAAAAAATAGTTTTCTAATTTTAATGAGCTGTATTCTGTGATTATTTTATGTTCTGAGTGTACAATCCGCATCCGCGTGCACTTTTCATTTATCTAATGTGTGCTGTTTTACTTTTGATATACATTTGCTCATTTATGTGTTCTGATTGCTTAACTATCTCTACAATGCCAATGCACTTTCATTGTAACACATAAAGTTCAGGTAACACATTGTCCATAATGTGTAACTTTTTCAGCTAATTATGGGTGATACAGCATTTGCTCAGACAACATTGGCTTCAAAAGTTTCATCACCACATTGTTTTAGACGTGAAAGTTATGATTAGGGTTAGGTTAACTTTAGGTTCAGGATTAGGGCCAGGGTACTAGGATAGTGGTTAAAGTTAGGGTCAGGGTCAAAGTTAGGGTTTTAGGTAGGGTTAGGGTTAGGGTTAAATGTCTTTGTTGGCAGTGGCATAGCTACGGGGGGCACAGGGGTGGGGTCACCTGCCCCCCCCCCCCCCAAAAAAAAAAATTAAAATAAAATAAAATAAATAAATAAAGGGGAAGGGAAAGGAGAAAAACAAATGAAGACATTTTTTTTTTTTTTTTTTTTTTTTTTTTTTATTATATATATATTTTTTTTAATTAATTAATAATAATTTGACAAAAACAATATAAAACATCTGAAAAAATAAGGAAAACATAAGGCGTGCCATTCAATAAATTGTGTCAGTCCAACCTTGTACACCACTGTTTGTTGATGTATGAATAGTTCGTAGAGGGGCAATGTTATCTGTCAAGAGCAAATGTTGTAGAGCCTGCTAATGTTATGACGTGTATTTTTCTTGATGATGTGTGCTAAACATTATTCTTAATATTTCTTTTCTCTCATTTCCTTCCTTCCATCCTTAATTTCACCTCTATGGCACCGTCATATGATAATAATCCTCATGCATGTCTTTTTCCTCTAACATTAACTCTTTCATTTGCATCCAATTTCTCGTCATCATAACCAACCACTCATGAAATTGACATTTTATTTTTAATTATCGGAATGAATTAATCATGCTTGCTTCATTTAATTGTACAACATTTGACCTTTCGATTACCCCCATTTTACTTCCAATGGTAAAATGTCAAATCCCTCAAATGTATAATTCCTTGTGGTACCTTGTACACAACGTTCTCTTTCTGCTTCCTTGTACATGCGTTTCATGGTTATGTCGCTCTCATTTAATCGTGTAAAATGGTTTTATTTTCAACACCACTACCTCTTTTCATGTTCCCCCACCCTCTCTTCTATCCCCTCATCATTTACTCTACTTTCTGCTATGTTTATCCTTGCTTCCGCATCCTGATTTATTGAATTGCACCTTTGCATTGTTCCCTCGTCTCTCTCTGTCTACTCCTAATTTCTTTCTCATTTCCCTTCCCCTTCTCCCCTCCTCCCCTTCTCCCCTCCTCCCATCCTCCTCCTTGTCATCTCCCTCCTCCTGCTTCTGATCCTCCCCTCCCTCTTCTTCCCCTCTCCCTCCTCCTTCCCCTCTTCACCATCCTCCTCCTCCTCCTCCTCCCCCCCTACCCCTCCTCTATCTCCCCTTCCTTCTTCTTCTGTTTCTCCCCCTCTACCTTCCACTTCCCCCCTCTACCCCCTCTACCTATCACCTTTCTCTTCTTCCCTTCTCCCTCCTCCTTCCCCTCTCCCTCCTCCTTCCCCTCTTCACCATCCTCCTCCTCCTCCCCCCTACCCCTCCTCTATCTCCCCTTCCTTCTTCTTCTGTTTCTCCCCCTCTACCTTCCACTTCCCCCTCTACCTATCACCTTTCTTTTCTTCCCTGTTCCTTTTCCCTCTTTTCGTCTCTTCCTTCTCTTCTTCTTATTCCTTTCCTTTTCCCATCTATATTTCTATCTATTTCGTTTTCTTGTTTGTATGTGTCTTTCTTTGAATCTTTCATATCTCTCCTCTCATCTTTCCTCCTCTCATTCTTCTTTTAACAATTATTCCCCTCTCTCTATCATACTCCCCCATCCCGACCCCGACCACCAGGTATGTGATAGACATGACACCAGGCTTCACCTTCCCCTATCACTTATATCTCATCCCCTTCGCCAGCATTGTAGGCATTTGTTTCATCGTTATGTTGTTCTTCATGGTAAGTAATGAAGCAACCACATTAACAAGATTAAATTCCCTGTTGAGAACCTAATTTAAATGTGCTTGACAGTCCCTGGTCGTGATTTTTGTGGAGGAATTGTTGAAAAGTATGGAAGGCACTTGTTTCATCGTTATGTCGTTCTGCATGGTAAGTAGTGAAGCAGCAACACTAGAAAGATAACATTTCTCTTCAAGACTTTCTTAGAGACTGTCCTTTGAATGTTTCATCACTAATGATGTCCTTAGCCAGGCATGTGCATGACAATCAATCAATCAGGTAGTTTAGTTTCTTGGAAGCTTTTTGAAAACGGTACACCCCCTTGAAGTACGGAAGGCATTTGTTTCATTATTATCTTGTTCTTCATTATAAGTAATGAGCAACAACATTACCAAGACAAAATTCCTCTTAGAGAGTGTCATTTGAAATTTGGAATGTGCTTGACAATCAATGGATTTTGTAGTTATTTTCTTGGAAACATTTTCGAGAACCATTCACCCCCTTTGTTAGTATTGTAGGCATTTGTTTCATCGTTATGTTGTTCTTCATTATAAGTAATGAGCAACAACATTATCAAGATAAAATTCCCTTTATCAAGGCGGTGTTTGCCAATTTGTACATCCCGGTTTGAAAGAATTTTGACAAAGTTTGTGGTAAAGAGTTAGAACAAACCTCTATTCAAGGATTTCATGCATTTCTATGTGGTAAGTCATTCAGAAAACCACTTTCTAGGACGGTAGTTCCTTCTAATGCCATCTGAACAAATGATTAATTTTCTGTAACAATTCCAGGTCAAAGTTTGTCAGCAAGTGATCCATGTATGTCTATCCTCTGCACTCAATTTGAATCATCGATATGGTTGCTTATTTCCAAGGAAGTTTTGTGTTGTATTTGCGTCCCTAGGTAGTTGTATATGCATGTCATATAACACTCATCAATAAGGAAGTATTGTGTTGCTTTTGCGTATCAAGTCTACCAGTTATAGATCTTATAGAACTCATACCTTTGAATTGTAACATTGAAGCAAGTAGTTTTTTCCTTGGAAGGAGTCTAGATGTTCTCATGAAATAGCGAATGCATTTTAATTTGATGGTACATATAAATCTGCATGTCAAGTGTCATACACATCAAATGTTGTTTTCCCGGTCGTCTCGTGAATGTACCTACTTTATGCATGGTGTACAGTCCCCCGTGTTGGTTTGTTAACATTGTTGAGAGTTTCTCTCATAAAATCATTAAAGGGATCTAGTAACTTTGTTGACACATGTGCACAAAGTGATGAGTGGTTGATACAATGTATATTGTTGTTATCTGATATGTCCACTGTGTGTTGTGTGAAAATTTCAAGTTAAATGGACTTTATATGGCCGAGTAATGAGCAAAAATGCAAAGTGATTTTCACTAACTCATTGCACACACTTTGTACACGGTTTTCGCGGTCCAGTGGATAATTTAACATCTGAACACTTCAATTGTAAGTGTCTTATTAACGAAAGGGAAATTTGAAAAACCAAAACCTGTCCCATGCTTTTATTGTTAATACAAATACAACAAGGTATGAGGGAACCGCTAGAATTCCAGTTAGATTTTGAGGATTTGGACAATGTTACTAAAGTCCCTTTAAGGCTCTTCAGGAGAAGAAAGCAGCTCATAGTTGGCCAGGGCAGACAATTCCTTGGGATGGAGATGAAATGAATAAGGAATTAATCTTGGTGTTCTCTGATTTAAACTTCACTTCACCATGTTCTTCTCAGCGTTGGTATCAAGAATCAAGATATTAACATCACATGTCTGTTTAACTTCCTGTAGTCTACCTTCATTGTATAAGGATGTATTAACATTGTACAATACCCCCATGTTGGTTTCTTTGCTAGTTGGTTAAAATCCCACATTTATTACCCCAGATAAGTTACCCCATGAATATTGCCTTATATATGAGGTATCAAACGTGGATTACATGTTTATGCAATCTCCCTCCACTTCTGCATGGTGTATGAGCAAGTTACAGTTCCTGTGTTGGTTGCTAAATACTCAGTTTGCTAATAAACCCCATAATAGCTAGCCCACATATCTTTCTTCATTCTTGTGTGAGATATAAAATTCTCCATATTTGGGTTGAGTTTTTTCGTTTATCTTATCCTAATTGTATTGCATGATATACAGTACCCCATGGTGACATCAGATATTGGTCAGTTCACATCCCATATTGTTTTCCTCGGATCATAAACATCAACTTGCGTTGTTGTTTGAGGTATCCAGTATGCATCACATGTTTACGAGTTCTACCTTGACTCTTGAATAGTTTGTATCCCATTTGTAGTATCCTGTGTTAGTTGGTTGATACCCAGTTTAGCATAATTGCATTTCTGCATTCTTGTTGGTCATTTGGTATCCAATTTGTGGCATCCTGTTTTAGTGCCTTAATTGATATCCCACTTTCATTTTCTCCTTCAACATATCAAGTTGCATCAACTTGCGTCAAGATGCGTCATGTACATTTTCCTCTGGATTCTTGCTGGTCGATCTTCTAGATTTGCGGTACCCCCATGTTGGTATCCGATGTTTGTTTATTAATAAACAATACAGTTTGGTTACCTTGGAACAAGTACAGTAAAACTTGTTTTACCGGCCATCTGTGTATAAGAGCCAACATAATATAGTGGTTATCAAAAGCGATCCCCCGCAGAGCCCCCCAATGTTTTAGAACATGTCTACAGTGGCCATTTTGCTTGTTTCTTGTCTCTCTATACATGGTTTTTATTGTACTTCTCATTTGTGTGTATACATACATTTCTTCTTGTCGATTCAAGAGTGTTTTTCACAGTATGTGTAGTGAAACACTCCTTCGTGGCACCCCATGATAGTTTATACCCTTACTTTTCAATAGAGGATGAAGTCTGTCTTGAATCTTTACTTTGTCCTTTAGTATTTCTTCTCTTTCTTCTCCTTTCTTCATTTTGGATGGATGAATAATTTCTGAGGCATCACTAAATACACCACATACTTGTATCCCTATATGCAGCACATACATAGCGCTTTTCATTTTACAATAATTTGCTATATTTCATGAACCAGTCATTCATTCATCTTACATGGCTGATCAATTCATGTTTCAAAGCTACATTTGTAATATTGGTCATTTGATCACGTCACATCGTCACCACCGCAGATGACCTAATACAATTGCTAATATTACTAACAATATCATGTAACACTAACATTAACTTCTTTTAGAGTTCTTGTAGAGCAGTCACTTAAATTCCTCCCTTCTTCTTCTTCCCTTCTTTAAACTATTAGAGTTCGATATTCTTAATTTTGTAGATCGCATGCTGTATTGTAGCAAATATCATTAGTGAATTGTGATGTAGCACTGTCGTATCCTAGTCTACTACCCCTGCCTATCTATCTGTCTATTCCTTTCACAGGTGTTTGTTGGTTCTCTACCCCTTTGAAAACTATCCATGGAGCTCTAACTCTCTTCATCTCAGTTCTTGCCTTCAATCTGTAAACTATTAGAGAATCACAGTTTGTTCCTCTTTATTTAGTTGAATGCAGGCATTATTACTTATTGATGTAGTATTGTTGATGTAGCACTGCCCTATTCTATGCTAGTACCCTTGCCTTTCTGTCTGTCTGTTCCTTTAACAGGTTTTTGGTGGTTCTCTATCCCTTCGAATACTATCCCTGGAGCTGTTACTTGCTTCCCTTTATATTCACCAGTTCTGCATGCCTAGTCTTTATCCTTGTTTATGCGGTGAGTACCCTCCCCCCCCCCCCTCGACCCCCTCGATGGACTTGATTTGACAACCCCCATACAATTTACAAGCAGTAATGGTATGTGGTAAGTACCCCCTCTTATACCCCCCCCCCCCCCCCCCCCCCCCCACCCCCAACCACTCCCAACCACTATATGAAGTATTGGTATTGGTATATGGTAAGTATTCCCCCTTCTTTCTTTTTCTAAACTTAACTATTGATATGCACAGTTGGTATGCGGTAAGTATCCTTCTACATCCTTTCCTAACTCTCATCCATCACTACTATGTATGCAGTATTGTTATGTGTTAGCCCGGTAGCCCTCTCCCCGCTTCATCCTTCCCTTTGCACTTATGTTCTGCACGTTAATCATTCATCCTCACGTCTATGGTAAGTATACCCCCTCTTTCATTTCTTTTCTTTTCTTTTTTAACTTCTAACCCTCTAACCCCTTTATATGTACCCCGTCTCATTTCATTCCTTCTAACCCCTAACCCCCGCTTTAATCCTCCCCTCATGGGATCCACCCCATCCCCATGCTGTCTGTTTTGGCCCCCTTTGGCTGATTGCAGCTTTTTGAATGGTGTTTTTATGTGTTGACTATTTCATCTTATTAATGGGTTACTCCTTGCAATTCTGTTTCCTTTAACATGAGCCATGTTTCATTAACCCTTTTTTAACCGTTGAAGGTGTCCAATTAACAGCTATGATGCTCCATTTGTATTGGCTGTTAACACAATAGTTACAATAATTAGGCATTTTATACATACACAGGAGCTCATGGCGATTTAGCCCCTGAAATGCCCCAAAGAGCCCCCGTAAATCATAAAAGATCCCAATAAATTTGCAGAGTTCAATGCAAACATATACTGTAGAACACCATCGTCAAGCACCCCCCAATCACCTATATGCATCTTGCTTTTAAAGAGCGCCCGCTCTCTGTCCAAACGGGAAACTTTAATCAAGAATGCAAATAATGGTGAGGAATATTCAGGAGGATAATAATGGAGGTGAATCTCATGGAAACGTCTTTAAAAGCAAGATGCGTATAGGTGCTTGGGGGGTGCTTGACGATGGTGTTCTACGGTATATAAGAGTGTTATTTTCATGCAGGTGAGCTAGAAAAGTATCCCCAGAAAAATCGATTGTATTTTCCCCCCTATAAATACGAAAATTTGAAAAGTTTTTATGAAGGAGGGTCCTGAACTTGCAGTTTGTTTGACATTTGTGCTTGTTAAAAACTGATGGACATAAAAATTTACTAATTCATGCTGTGCATTGGCCTGGACACAATGTTCTATTGCATCGGTCATAAGTTGAGTATCAGAAGGTCATAAACATAATTAGGCTTTAGACTTTTTAAAAGCCCTGGTACGTAATTAGACAATATCTCTGGACATTTGCAGATGAAAACAACCAAAATAAAACTTGACAGTGCGAAAACTTGGATGCTTTACTTGTATGAATTAAATTCTAACATAAAGGAAACTTATCAAAATATATTAAATAAAGAAAAATGAGTTAAGAAAAAAAGGCGTTTGGAATTGAACCCATGACCTCCTGATTGCTAAACCGGTGCTCAATTATGGAGCCACAAAGACACTTAAATGGGGGACGTTCCCATGAAACCCTCAGAATCTACATAAACCTGGCACTAACCCAAGGATAATTTAATAGAGTTTTGTATGGAAAGTGCGAGGGACCACGCAAAGTGATGCAGCTTTTTTTGTTGATATTGTATTATTTCAAACATAAAGGGAAACTAACCAGAAATACATAATACAAATGAAAAATTAACATAGAAAATTGGGTTTCCCCGGGATTCAAACCCAAAACCTCCAGATTGCTAGAACGGTGCTCTTCCGACTGAGCTAGAAAGCTCCTCTATAAGTTGTTCGCCCCTGAAACCCTTTTAATTGCTCAATGGTCAGAAGTAAATATAAACCTGACACATACCCAAACAATAAGAATGAACTGTTTTTATTACCTATTAATATTGTAAGAAAATATGTTTACATGTAATCCTACCAAAGCAAAGTGAACATTAATCACGAGTCTAAACGATAAACACCATCATAAACCATCATAAAGCTACAATGGCCATATCCACTGCCCCAGACATACTGGTAGTCCATCACTCATGAGGGAACAGAGATCAGTGTGCTCATGGGTCAGTCCCATATGTAGTGATTTAAGTTGCTACAAGGGATTGAGCTATCCAATGAGTTAGTCCCATACATAATGTTTCATGTAGGCTACATACTTTATATTTGTGGATCTAACCCTGGCAAATATCATCGGGCATGCCATGTCATCTCACAACATTCTTTTTGTTTCCCCTTATTAACAAGAACAATCATCATTCTCTCATAACTCTAGGTCTCTACCTCTTTGTTTCTTCTCTCTGGCTACCCCCCCCCCCCCCCTTTCCCATTGTGTGTTCTAATTTCAGGTACAAAGTGACTCTTCTTAAGGATTCATCATCAGAGGTCCATATAATGTGGGCTATGTGGCTAACCTGAGTTTGGGGGGCATGGTATAACTTTTGGTCTTATTTTGCCCACTTTTTTCTCCTTCTCTCTCTCTCCGGCTACCCCCCTCTTCTTTATTTCAGGTTCGAAGTGATTCTTCTCCCTTATGACTCCCCCTCCTGGGGATTCTACTTTTTGCCCTTCATAAGCGTCACATCCACCTGTCTACTGTTTTTTGCCATTTATGCGGTAAGTTTTGTGTGTAACGAGGTATACAGCACAGCCACATATGAATTGAAAGTGTGCACCCCTCCCCTAGCTAGCACCTGTCTACTGTTTTTTGCCATTTATGCGGTAAGTTCCTCTAAATTTCTAGAACACAGAGGTCCTAGACTCCAAAAAACATCTGTTTATGCAGCACTATATGTGTGTGTGAATCTCCTCCAAAGCATTCACTTGTCTATTTTGGTTGTGGCCATTTATGTGGTAATGAACAGCACAGCTCCATAATACATGTGCAGTGTGCACCCCTCCTCCCTCCTAGGCCTCTACTTCAGAGACCCCTTTGGGGTTTTATTTCTTACCCTTTATTTCGGTCATGTCCATGTGGCGAGAATTTATGTGAACATACTTAATAATTGTGTCCAAATGTCAACCCCACCCCCTCCCCCCCCCCCCCCCCAACAAAAAATGTTGCATTTACTTGTCTGCCGTTTTGTGGCATTTTTTGTTGTTGATTAGTTGTGTGGTCACTCAGCAAAGTCTCTCCTATCTGAGCAGTTTAATCATAGGTCATTATTATTATAGTGTCACATAAATGTCTACTGATACGTTTCCATCTAAAAGGTAGGTACATGTATGTGTGAAGTGCAGCCAAACAACACAAGTGTAATATGCCCCCGGGGGGGGTCTGTCCTCATAGAAAGGGGGGTATCATGCATGACCAAGGACTTGCCAAAAGCACCCTAAACGAGTATTTGCGTGGTGCAAAAAATACACCCTAAGTAAGTATGATTATCGGTAATTTGATACCCTAAGCAAGTAATCAATTTTTTGTAATCCCTTGAGCAAGTATTTTTGATACCCTAAGCAAGTAATCAATTTTTTGTAACCCCCTAAGCAAGTTATAACTATTTTTGATACCCTAAGCAAGTAATAATTTTTTTGTAAACCCCTAAGCAAGTCATGACTATATTTGATACCCTAAGCAAGTAATTTTGTTTTTCTAAACCCCTATTAAAAGCAAGTGATAACTATTTTTGATACCCTAAGCAAGTAAGCTGAATTTTTGAGACCCTAAACGAGTAATTCATCTTTTTGAGACCCAAAACGAGTAATTTATCAGCCTAAAAAAGATTTTGGGTGATTTTGAGACCCTATTCGAGATACTCGAGTATCTCGCCTGATCGTAAAAAACCACCCTAATTACTCCTTTTCTTGGTCACGCATGATACCCCCCTTTCAATGAGGACAGACCCCCCCCCCCCCCCCCCCCCCCCCAGGAATATGCCACCCTTTTTCAGTTCAGGCGATTGTGTTTGTTGTCTTAAAGTGTCAATTAACACATTTTAGCAGGTGGGTATTTTTAGATACTTTTTTTAATGCATTTAACCCATTCAGGACTGGTTTCCTGAAAATGTTCGGTCCGGGGTCTATGCAGAATGCATGTTATACCAAAATTAAATAGTCTTGAGTTGGTCAAGTCATTGAAGGCCCGCGGTCACATAACACCAGATAGCGTAAACAGATTATTAATCCATTCGTCTCCGATCGTATACATTTCTTATCCATTCCTTGTTAGGCAATGTACGTTGTTCTATCCGGCGGAATGTGCTGTGCATGAAGCAATGGAGGCGACTTTCACCAGCGGATAATTTGATATCGCAATTTTCTATTCGTCAGGCATCCGTTTACGCTATCCGGTGATATTTGACCGGGCCTTTAGGACTAGCTCTGGGAAATATTCATGCTGTCTTCTTTCTATGGAGAATGCATGTTTTACATCAATCATGGACTTGAATGATTTAATCCATTGAGGCCTGGCTTTTAAAATATTTGGGCTGTGGTCAATGGATAATGCATGTTATATAGAAATCACAGTCGGTCTTTAATGGGTTAATCAATGCTTTGAAAGTACATGTATTTGGTATGTGGTATATGGTGAATACATGTTATATGGATATTACATAGTCTTGAATGGATCAATAGTAAAAGTGTATGTGTTCTGCATGCTGCGCATGGTAAGTACCGTTCCCTTATTTTATTACATTTACGATGATCATCTTTATTTTGATTGCTACCTGTATATCCACAGTATGCATCAAAATAAACTTTCTATCCTAACGTTTGTACTGTTACATTATGTGAATCAATAGAGAACCTCTTTTTACTGCAGTAATTTGGTAAGTTTCTTTAATTTATATTCTGTACTCTTTGTTAATTGTTTTAATGATTTCCACTAATGTCTGCAAACCTAATTGTAGATTTATGCATCTTTCCTTGAATGCCCATTGTGCACTTTGTTCCCCCCCCCCCCCCCCTTATGTCATCAATGTACGGTATTTGCCTGTGTATAAACCGCATATGTGTATTAACCACACCCCTAACGTTGGGTTGTCATTTTAGGGGAAAAACAATTTTGCTAAATGATCAAGCCGTAGTGCAGACCAATGTAACATAATTAAAGGGATCTAGTAACTTTGTTGACATGTGCAAAAAGTGATGAGTGGTTGATACAATGTATATTGTTGTTATCTGATATCATATGTTCACTGCACTCATTGCACTCACTTTGTACATGGTTTTGACGGTCCAGTGGATAATTTAACATCTGAACATTTCAATCGTAAAAACCAAAACCGGTCCCATGCTTTTATTGTTAATACAAATACAACAAGGTATGAGGGAACCGCTAGAATTCCAATTGGATTTTGAGGCTTTGGACAATGTTTTTAAGTCCCTTTAAACAAAATACTCCAGGCGTTAAATTACATGTTTCTGATTGGGGTCTACGTGTATTGACTGCACCCGCCTGTTTAGGGTTCTTCTGTCAGGAAAAAGGTGCGGTTAGTACACCAGCAAATACGGTATTATTCAAACACCAGTCACCATGTCAAGTATATCTCAAGCCATTCTTCCACAAGAAGACTTTTCATGTTTCACGATTTGGAAGACGATGCAACTTTCGTTCTCTAAAGGCCTGGTCACACAGCACACGACTAGACCCACGAATGCAGTACGCATTGGTACGAATCTATGGCAAGCCGTAAGAATGCATTTCTTGATATCAAGAATCACCAATGCTTAACAACAGAAAAGTATTTCTTGATATCAAGAATGCATTTCTTGATATCAAGAATTTGATTTCTTGATATCAAGAATTGAATTCTTGATATCAAGAATTGAATTCTTGATATCAAGAAATAGGAATAAATGTTAAAAACGGCTTGCCATAGATTTGTACCAATGCGTAAGTCTGCATTCGTGGGTCTAGTCGTGTCCTGTGTGACCAGGCCTTTACATTGCAACAAAAAAGCTGCACTGAGTGAGAGGTCTCGGTCCTAGAATATAATTCTTATGTTTCTGTTTGATTATGTTTGATTTATGAATATTGCTTAAATTGACAACAACTTAATTTTACTTCAGTGGCATTACAAATTATAAAATTGCATAATAATGTGTATAATAAATAATTTATAACAATTTATTTTGTGATATATTATGGAGTGAAATTTTAGCCTTTGAGCAATGAAGTCCTCAATATTTCACATAATCAAAATGAAGTATGTTACCAGTATTTGTTTTTATGCCTCCGCCAACGAAGTGGCCGGAGGCATTATGTTTTCAGGTTGTCCGTCCGTCCTCCGTACGTACGTCCGTCCGTACGTACGTCCCGTTTTCGTTCTCACGATATCTCAAGAACCTGTTGACTGATCAATTTCAAACTTGGTATGAGGGTACATATTGGGGTGACAATGATCTGATTAGATTTTAGGTGTCATGAGGTCAAAGGTCAAGGTCACAGGACTCAATATATATGCAAAAATGCCTCGTTCTCGCGATATCTAAAGAACCGGTTGACGGATCAACTTCAAACTTGGCTTGAGTGTACATATTGGGGTGACAATGATCTGATTAGATTTTGGTGTTCATGAGATCAAAGGTCAAGGTCACAGGACTCAATATATGTGCAAAAATGCCTTGTTCTCGCGATATCTCAAGAACCGGTAAACAGATCAATTTCAAACTTGGTATGAGTGTACATATTGGGGTGGCAATGATCTGGTTAGATTTTGGGTTCATGAGGTCAAAGGTCAAGGTCACAGGACTCAATATATGTGCAAAAATGCCTCGTTCTCGTGATATCTCAAGAACCGGTTTACGGATCAATTTTAAACTTGGTATGAGTATACACATTTGGGTAGCAATGATCAGATTATATTTTGGGGGTCATGAGGTCAAAGGTCAAGGTCACAGGACTCAATATATGCAAAAATGGCTTGTAATGGCAACATTTCAATCACTGAATGTCAGATTTCAATCAAACTTGATACCTGAATGTTTCTTAGGGAGCCAATGTAGCCATCAAAGTTTGGGGTCATATGGTCAAGGTCACAGGACTAAAAATATATGAAAAATAAACCAAAATTAATTCAGTGCACGTTAATTTAGGCTTGATATTGAAATCGCGTGATAGCGGAGGCATAATTTTTGACTGCGCGCAGTCGAAGATCCATCTAGTTGTTTTATTGAGCCAGGTTAGCCTCTTCAGTGCTTGTGCGCTGTTCTCCCAGAGGGACCTGCATCTAATATTCTATTCATAACTTTTAGTTCAAGAGCAAAATATCAAATAAGATGTTTGAAAGGAATCTGAGAAGAATTATAAATAATAATTTACAGATCCAAAGGTTTCAGAAAATTTCATAAAAATGAATATAGAATGAAGTAAGAAAATCATTGCATATCTTATATGATTGATAACAAAAAAAACATATCTTTAACATTTAAAAAAATTTGCATACCAAATGTTTTTGTTTATATTAAATTTGAGCTATTTTGTTAATATACAAGCTTGCTCAGTTGATATTTGAAATAAGTTTTGTTTTGTTTGTTTATCCCACCAGGTTGCTAAGTATGTTAGAGATGCGAAGAGGAGACGTAAAGCCCGTTTGTCACGTGACCACCTCAAGAAACTGCCCATTAAGAAATTTAAGAAAGGTGAGAATTAACCCGTTCCCTTCCAGATTCAGAAATCCCCATAGACTTTGCACATAGACCACCAGGTTCCCATAGACTTTGCACATAGACCACCAGGTTCCCATAGACTTTGCACATAGACCACCAGGTTCCCATAGACTTTGCACATAGACCACCAGGTTCCCATAGACTTTGCACATAGACCACCAGGTTCCCATAGACTTTGCACATAGACCACCAGGTTCCCATAGACTTTGCACATAGACCACCAGGTTCCCATAGACTTTGCACATAGACCACCAGGTTCCCATAGACTTTGCACATAGACCACCAGGTTCCCATAGACTTTGCACATAGACCACCAGGTTCCCATAGACTTTGCACATAGACCACCAGGTTCCCATAGACTTTGCACATAGACCACCAGGTTCCCATAGACTTTGCACATAGACCACCAGGTTCCCATAGACTTTGCACATAGACCACCAGGTTCCCATAGACTTTGCACATAGACCACCCGGTTCCCATAGACTTTGCACATAGACCACCAGGTTCCCATAGACTTTGCACATAGACCACCAGGTTCCCATAGACTTTGCACATAGACCACCAGGTTCCCATAGACTTTGCACATAGACCACCAGGTTCCCGTAGGCAAGGGGTTAAAGGGATCTAGTAACTTTTTTAACATGTCCAAAAAGTGATGAGTGGTTGATACAATGTATATTATTATCTGATATGTCCACTGGGTGTTGTGTGAACATTTCAAGTTAAATGGACATTATATGGCCGAGTAATGAGCAAAAATGCAAAGTGATATTCACTAACTCATTTGCACTCACTTTGTACACGGTTTCCGCGGTCCAGTGGATAATTTAACATCTGAACACTTCAATCGTAAATATCTTTTTAACAAAAGGGAAATTTGAAGAAAGAAAAAACCTGTCCCATGCTATTATTGTTCATACAAATACAACAAGGTTGTATGAGGGAACCGCTAGAATTCCAATTGGATTTTGAGGATTTTTACAATGTTACTAAGAGGATAAAAACTTACCGTAAAACTCTGTGTATAAGACGCACTTTTTTTCCGTCGGAAAATTTTCAAAGTGGGGGGTGCGTCTTATACACAGGTACAACCTGTTTTTTTTTGTTTTTTTTTTGGGGGGGGACACCTTGTACTCATGTTGAATGTGTATAACACATGGTTTAGGGTATGACAAGAACTTACAGTAGCATTCAGCTAAATATACCTTTTTCTCACACACAAAATATTGGTTACAGATGTAAAAATTGCAAGTTTATTGAGCAGTAATACTGCTGCTAATGAATATTCATACATTCGTGAGCATCATTACTAATTAAATATGCAATTTTCTAACCAGTGGTTATAAATTTTGCTTATAATTAAAATTAGTTAGTAGTAAATTTAGAAAATTGCATTATATTTAGTAAGTATTGGTGCTCATGAATATGAATATGAATATTTATGAGCACCAGTGTTACTGCTAAATAAATGTGCAATTTGTGTACTAACCACTATTTTTATGTGAGAAAATGATTGATGAATGCTACATTCAACATTAAGCTTTTGTCATGCCCTAGACCAGTGGTATAAGCATTCCAACAGCACTTCAGGGTTTAAAAAAAAAATTACAGGGTGTCCCCCCCCCCCCCCTCCCCCCCCCCCAAAAAAAAAAAAAAAAAAAAAAAATATATTATTTATTTTTTTTTTTTTGCTGTGAAAGTTGGGGGTGCGTTTTATACACGAGTGCGTCTTATACACGGAGTTTTACGGTACTAAGAGGATGAAAACTTTTATAAGGGATGGTCTTGTTGCTAAGAGCTGCTCAGAATGAATACTCCTCAGGGAGTTTGGATGGTCCACATATTAGTAACTTCGGTTGGTATCCTTATAATAATATCCTGATAAAATAGTGAAAAGTGATTGAGACTATATTGTTTCATGTTCGCTGCTATAGATTCAAAGTTCAAAACATTTGGTAAAGATGTCTAAGGGAAGAATTTCAACATGTACTTTGTGATTAATAGCCAGTTAAGCATGTTAAGAATGCTATTTTATAGAAAAGGTTCTAAAAGTACTTATTTCACATTGTGTTATCCTCTAGTCCACAGGTGTAGATTATGATGTGTGTGCAATTTGTCTTGATGACAACGAAAGGACAATAACTCCAGCTGTACATATTTAGTATCATTGAAGTCTGAAAGTGTTACAGATGTTATGTTAGAAGTATTAGAACATCAGAACACATTAATGGTAATATTAGTTGTAATGTTTGTTTAATCTTTTGTACTTCACTTTTTGTCTACAGGTGGTGATTATGATGTGTGTGCCATTTGCCTTGATGACTATGAAGGACACAAACTGCTGTACATTGCATTAAGTCTGATATTGTCATACAGCTATGTTATTGTTGAGGGTATCAGAACATAATCAGTCATATTAACATTAATATGTAATATTATCCCATTATCCACAGGTGATGATTATGATGTGTGTGCCATTTGCCTTGATGACTATGAAGAAGGACAAAAACTGAGGATACTGCCCTGCAACCATGGTAAGTTCAAAATCGATTTACAAAACCATGGTATTAAAGGGTACCTCCGGACAGAGATTTAGCTCTCTTACATCAAAGACATATCCCAAATGAACATACAAAACAAGTCTGTGATCCTGAAAGTATTTCTACATTGCTAGGGAATCATTTTTAATATCACATATCACTCATTCTGTCAGCGCAGTTCCGATAACGATACCACTTAACGATCCTCTTATTGAACGCATCTGCGATATATCGCAGCAAGCAGAGAAAATCTCGAAAATTGCTTGTGTGCGCGCGCTGCTGCAGCACAGTGCGTATAGACGGAGCTATAAGAGAGAGAGAGAGAGAGAGAGAGAGACACGAGTAGTGCTATAAGGCCAAAACAATAAATTGTTGAATTGGAGTAACGGGCAACCAAACATTAGGGTAGGTAGGTAGGGTTTTTTTTTTCTTTTTTTTTCAGGATTTGCAAATTACACAAAAACACATATATAACACACAAATAACACATATCGCAATTGGAATTTTTTATTTATTATTATTATTTTTTTAATCAGAAAAAACCTTTAGGGTCAACGGTATTTTTAGGGTCGGGCGGGTTGCGAATATGCGTTTCCCAAACCATTCAGCAACTCCTTGTGAATTAGCGACTTGACCATGCATACCCGAAATTTCCGACTTGTATAATTTTGAACATTTAGTCGAGTGCCGAACGAATAGCAAATACAAAAAACATTGGACCAAGGTAGGATTCGAACCAGGGATCTCTAGCGTATCAATCTAACTCTCTATCCACGGAGCTATTTCTGATTGCTTGATTGGTGTTGGTTTTTTAAAATATATATATACCCTAACACTAACCCTTTCCCTAACCCTAATGTACAAGCAATAGCATGTATACATATTGCATGCATGCAGAGATATGGTGCGATGCGGTGGCCGTGGCTAGAGTGCGAGCACGCGCGAAACGATACTAACTATCGCATGGGCTATGCGATAAATCGCATACTACCATAATAACGTACGCGTATTGATTGAGCGGTCGTGCAAACAAAGTCGCGCGCGCGAAGCCAGTAAATAGCCATGGTTCCGTAGGTCGTAGTAATTAATTGCATTGTTCTCAAATTACAGAAACATATCAGACCCCATGAGAGTATGATTGGTATTCAATTATAGTACCAAAACAACTAAGGATTGGTTTTATCATGCCCGGCGGTACCCTTTAAGTTTATCATTGATAAGAGAACCATTTCCTAATCAATGTTTTTGAAATCATGTTTTCCAACTGTACCATATGAAACGTCATCTGAGCGTGCACTAACAAAAGCGGGTTATATAACCACTGACATAGCAGCAGATTCAAGAACAGCCGTTACATAACCTGCTTTTGTTAGTGCACGCTCGGATGCACTCAGATGACATGGAAAACATGGCTGCCTCCAGTGCTCAGTCAAAACAGTTGATATTGGTTTAAAATACATTGAATATTTACATTATTAGTGATACCCAAGAGGAGATATATGACTAGAAGTGACAGAAATTCTGCACTTATCAGTAACAGCAAGCAAAAATTCCAGCATTTCCTTCCCCTTTAATATGCAAAATGGAACCTTTTTAAAAAGATTTTTTTAAAAAGATCTTGAACTTGAAATCTAGAGTATTTTAAAGTCTTATTTATCCCACATAGTCATAGCTATGCTATAAAAGTCCGTCCTTGATGATAAAAACTGATGAAAGATTAGGGTCTCTGCTGATAGGAGCAGCATCTCTTGGCATAATCCTTTGATGCTTTGGTGAACTTTGGTGAAGTTTTTTTAATTCCCTCAACCCACAATTCACTTTTCCTTATCTTACCATCATCCTCTTTGCAGCTTTCCACTGCCGCTGCATCGACCCCTGGCTGACCAACAACCGCCGTACCTGCCCCATCTGCAAACGCAAGGTCGTCCCTCCCGGCATGGTCGACTCCGACGACGATTCAGACTCCGATTCCGGTGGCGACGCCCCAAACGAAAACACCCCTCTCCTGGGGGGAATGGAACGAGAGGACACAAACGACCACGGCGCCGTCGGCGGAACCAGGGGGCTCACAACCCCGCCCCCGTCCCCTGCCGCATCAACCGACAATGAAGATGATGATGAGGAAAACACAGGCAGCTTACGAGATCAGCCGATTGTGTCGCTAGCTGGCATGAATCCTGAGACGAGTTCGGCGGATAGCTACCCTCTGGCGGAAGCGACACTATGTGCGGGGCGGCCACGTGACGTGAACGTGACCGTGCACTCTGAGAACGAGATGGAAGCAAGCTCTAGCAGCAGTGGTGCCGTCAAAGCCTGATTCAAGTGACCCTGTCAAAGGTCAAGGGTCATGTTTCGTGCTGACCATTGTAGCCTGATCGTAACTCATGATTTTTAGAGTTGGCATGGTAATAGGTCAAAGGTCATCTTGCTGGTCATGGGCAGTGTTGTCTTTTCCTGAACTGAAGGTGTGACCCTTATTATGAGACTCTTTATATTGAGCCATTATAAAGCGGTGCATTGAATAGAGCTGTGGTTTGAATCAATTGAGACGGAATACCTACTTGGATGCGACCTGTAGAAAGTAAACCTGTTAAATGGACAGCTTTGAATTGTTGAAATGACTGCATTGAATGGGAACTGTTGAAAGGGACCTTCAATAGGACCAATTGAATGGAAAACTGGTCGAACAGAGCATTGAATGGACTAATTGATTCAGACAGGTCATGTCAGCCGCTTGAAGCCACCTCTTCATTCAAGTGATCAGCAAGAGCGGGATTTTACAGAATAGTCATCAGGCAATGTGGAGAACACTAATCTCTGTGTGACCATTACCCCTTCCATTGCTGCCCAATGTAAATGTATAATATATAATTACCACTCTTAGCCCTCCGCACACGGATCCAACTCGACCCAGTCGGAGATCATTCGAGGCCGATTCAGCATGTTGCATCGGCTACGACTGAGCGCAACCGACTCTAGCCTGACTGAAGACAAGTCGGATCGGATCAAGTCGGCTCTGTGTGCGGAGGGCATTATTCCCTATGGTAGTCACTAGTGGAAGGGGTAATCTTCACATATATTTGAATGCTACACTGATTCTCTACCAAGGAAATGGACTTGGATGCAACCCATATATCATATTTTATTGGAATATAACTTACTATAAATGTAATGATGCAATTGGATGTATATTTTCATACACATAAATTGTCAAGTACAACATGAATACATTTATGATTATACAATGATGAAACACTGACATTGATTTTGTGATTTATATCAATGTGACCGTTAGACAGGCAGTGAGTATACTGCTCATTTTTATTGAGCATTTTGGAATTTATTTAGAGATTGCTTACAAGGATCACACTGTACATTTCACCTGTTTTTATGAACCTTTGTATCCCTGTTGACTATACCTTGTATGCACGTTCTTTTGTTCAAGGGGGAATAGTGTGAACAGACCACCCCCTCCCCCCCCCCCCCCCCACCCCCCCTCCCGAAAAAACTTGATCAAAGATCTACGCCATTGCTGATTTACATACATCTAGATAAATGTAACCGGCTATAGCAAAACCCGGCACTTGTTGGAAATTCATGTTTTGAAGAAATGGGCATTTTAATTTCACATAATGTGTGTGTAAAAGTCTTATGATTGTAAATTGAAACAGTCATATCTTCGCTAATTATTGACCAATTCATTTTAACAAAGCATCATGTGAAAGCTTGTAATGAGGCCTTTCGAATGGTATGAAAATCTACATTTTGATTTGTGCCGACAAGTGCAGGGTTTTGCTATGGCCGGTCAGAAATGCAGCCATACAAGTGCTGTGGATCATCATCATGTACACGAGAAGTTTTCACAAGATTGTTTGCTTACAGTGCTTGTAGCGTAGTGGAGATTACGAGGGACCAAGATTTTCTTTTGAAAACTTGATGAGGTTATGGAATAAGCACCAAGTGTTTACAAGTCACCCGGTTTATGGTAGTCATAATTGTGCTTTTGATCATACTTGCCATCATAGAGATTAATCATGTAGTTTAATGTCAGGGTTGCCAGTTGTCAGACAAAAGCGTGATATCAAGCCCTGGGGGTGTACCCTGAAAACGATTTAAAGCTCAAATGCATTTTATCTACGTCACTGAAATATTTTTCAGTATTCTGAAATTCTACTGAATGAATACTGATATTTACTAAAAAATATTTTAGTGATGTAGATACAATTTTTAAAAAAGGAAGAAAAAAAATCATTCCACACAGTCATATATCAGACCTCAGGTTGGCTGGCATCTTTGTTTATTTGAAACAAAATGTTAACGCTCTTAATGGTGCAAATAGCTGTTATAAAAGTCATTTTTGAACGACTTTCAAAATCAAATTGATGCTTTTGTTATCAAATCTTGATTGTCTAATGTCTATCCAGATATTGTTTGCTTGCTGTGTTGTGTGTCTCATACTATAAAAAAAAGTGATGGTAGCCTTGCATCTGTTCTGGGTCTAAAATCATTCCATGTATATGTGCCTTTGCAGTTCTTTCATCGCATTGCATGCTGGGATGTTTACCTAGTACGCTGGAATCGCCAAACTCGTAGCAGACGGCTTTTTGTGTATAATATTTGTTGTCTATCAAACTAAGTTTTATCCGTGATTTTTAAACAAACGATCGTATTTCTTGAATATTTTAAAAATTTATATTGTTCTTGATATATGTTTGGCACTGACAGTGTCATAGAGTTAATATTCATGAATAAATATCTTCATTTAGTTTCGGGTGTCATGCCAGGAAGTGAAGGGTCCATTGACATTATACACAAAAAAGCCGTCTGCTACATGTACGAGTTCGGCGATTCCAGCGTACTAGGTAAACATCCCAGCATGCAATGCGATGGAAGAACTGCGAAGGCACGTATTTGAAACTATCAAAGGCACTCCGAATTTGTCAATCAGATGCGCGGTGCCATCTTGCGAAGGCCTTGCGCATGGTGCATAATGCACTCGTGCTCAGTGTTACGCAGTACGCACAAACTAGCCTAGTTCAAAATGGCAAATTGCAGTGTAGCACCCCAATCATTATAATCTTTTCCAATTTGGGTAATGATTCACAAATCAATATTGTATTTTCTCTAAATTATACGATAATGTGGTGCTCAAAAGAAGAAAAAAATTGCTGCTGAAGCGAACATAAATAGATGAATTAAACAATTTTGCTGTGCAATTATTTAAAGCGATAAGGTAGATTAACCTGTTCAGGACGGATTGATTTTGCTACAATATTTCCATAGACCCATGCCTGAATATTTTGGGGACCAGTCCTGAACGGGTTAAGGATACTTCTGTATGATAGTTTAGTACATGTGTGAAAATGCAGTTGGTTTGGGACAATTTGTGGGTGTGAGAAAGGATGGTAGGAAGGAAGGAAGGAAGGTAGAGTAATGGAATATAGATTATATCAGCATTTTCCGCAATACTGGTACTAATAATTTCTTTTTTTTAATGCATAAAGATGTATTGTCATAATTAGAATTGTTTATGTTTCTTTGTAAAGTACTTATAGATTATCAACAATCAAACATCAATATTTTATCAATATTATTCTTATCAAGGGCATCGACAGCTTCTCAAAGGTGGGAGGACATTGGGAGGGAGCAAAGCAACTGAGGGGGGGGGGGGGGGGGTAGTTTAGGGGTAGGGTGCTTTTGCATTTTAAAACTTGAAATTGTGCAATCTGGTGCATACCTCAGATCTCAGATATGGTCTCATGTCTCGAGCATAATCTGTAATTCGTTCAAGCTATGAAATCTAACATACATTGTGTAATACATATGAAAATTCTGCAGAATTAATGACACCCTCCCCCACCCCCACCCCCCCCCCCCCCCTCCCTCACGCATGTTGATGCCCATTATTCTTATTCTTATGATTCAAGGATGATTTCAAATCTAGAGAAATAAAAAAGCAAAGTCAATAGTTTATTTAAATCATGCGCGCCTGTGTTTTGACAAAAAGTCAAAATGTTCAACCGAACAGCGAGAACTACGCATTTATATGATTTGACCTCAATTTGTTTGTTTTGATTATAGTCATTGCCAATATTTAACCAGGTATATTATTTGTCCTAACACTTGCATTCAAGTAGTATATTCGTAAATAAAACTTAATATATTTTTCTATACCTACATTTATTATACCAACTAAGCATAATATTTCAAAGATTTAATGCATGTTTTATTGATATATTTCTGTTATGAAAAGTATACATTAAATACTCTTGGTAAGGTAGAAAGTATATGATTAAGTTAGCATTATGCTAAGTGTAAGAATCGACTGAACAAAACATTTTTGTTCTGAAATATCATGTGGGTTTTGATGCTAGAGTTTAATATTCAAGCTCATTGCATCATGTGTTTGTTATGTTATGGTCCTATGATAATTATTCCTAAATTGATATGAAAAAATTGATAAACAAGAAATGTCTTGATCTGAATCAAATTTTACTTTGGTTAAGTATAACAAACTCTAACAAGAGTTTTGGCCTTTATATACATGTATTAAAGGGCTTTTGTTTCATAATGCAAAGCAAAACCAATTATAATTATGATATATTAATGACCACAGTTTAATATGCACCCTGGTTAAATAAAGCACTCTCTAACGGGAGTTTTGGCCTACATATTGGAAAGGGATTTTGTTTCATATAATTATACGAAATATGATATATACTAAATGATGTGAGTGTTGATAAAAATACAAACAAATATCAGTTATAACCATGATATATGAATGACCAAAGAGAGTGTTCCGTGTGTATAGAAAGCACTTTTATAGCCATATTTCATGTAGAATATTGTCTATAACTGTATGTTATATGTTATATTATATACTATATATAGAAATATAGTACTAAAGATAAGCCTAAAAATAATATATATTTTCCCCAAAATATTAAAAGATCCCATGCCATTACAAGTATAGGGCCCCCTTAAATGATTGTGCAGGGTTTATTTTGACATTTCTTGAGCTAAAATTAATGTTAATTAACTTTCAATATGGGCGATGTAGAGGTATTATGATTTAAACAATATTAGATGAAAACAATGATAATAATAACATTTATATAGTGCTTTTTACAAAAGTTGATACAAAGTGCTTAAGGAAACAAATATGAAAATAACAATAATGAAAAGTTTATTTTACTTGTGATTTCTTTTAACATAAGTTTTAAATAACTTTAGAAGACTATCAGTCCATTTGAACAGTGAGATTCCTTGGATATAATTACAGTTCTGTGTACATGTATCAAGTTTGCAGGCACAAGAAAATCTGAGATTTGGGGCCAGAAAGTTTGCCTCTTTTGCCTATAAAATATGTGATAGTATATAAGTAGGTGTTCTTTATATTTATGATACTACTGTACCAGTGAAATAAAGAATGTTGTGATAATATGAGAAACATTTAACATGAACCAACATTGTAGCCAGAGCTCTCATTACATATATGATGTGAAATATAACCTTGGGTTAAACTGCATCATCAATGACTCTGTGGATTAGATTTAGCACTCTAGTTAACGATGGCATAATTAAAGGGACTTAGTAACATTGTCCAAATCCTCAAAATCCAATTGAAATTATAGCGGTTCCCTCATACCTTGTTGTATTCTTATCAACAAAAAAAGCCTTGGATTTGTTTTTTCAAATTTCCCTTTCGTTAAAAAGATATTTACGATTGAAGTGTTCAGATGTCAAATTATCCAACAGATCGTCAGAACCGTGTACAAAGCGAGTGCAATGAGTTGGTAAATGTCACTTTGCATTTTTGCTCATTACTCGGCCATATAAAGTCCATTTACCTTGAAATTTTCACACAACACCTAGTGGACCTATCAGATAACAATAATATATATTGTATCAACCACTCATAAATTTTTGCAAAGTTACTAGATCCTTTTAACATTGTGATTAATTTAACATATGGGTTAACAGTAACCCAATGTTAAATGTTTACCTTATGATGAGAATTTAGGCCTGTGAATGTTTGATTTTTGTTTTTTTACAATCTGTAAATGACCCTTTTGATGTGTACATGTAAGTATTATCACTGTTATTTGTACTTTTAAAAAGAGTTGTTGAACAAACTAAATAAAGATGCTATCCTGATATTGTGTATTAAATAAAGTAAAGTGAGACATTAATGATGGTGAATAAAGTGATTTGTTTTTCATCAGGTTGTTGCATATCTGCTGTGGTTTACTTTGTTTTGTTGAGATTTATGAATTAAATCGTTTCTGCCATTCTGATAGATATTGGGCTCAAAGTGGTCCATTAAATTCATAAGATTTCCCCCAAAGTGATATTTGAGATCATATGCCAATATCATTGCAATATTCCTCTGAATGACATGTGAAAGTTTCACCCCCCCCCCCAAAAAAAAACAAAAACAACAACAAACAAACAACAACAACAACACCAACAACAACTGTTTACCTTGTGAAGAAAGTGAACATTGATTTCAGATTTTCAGATGAATGAAATGGTTTATGCCATTCTGATATATATTGGGCTTAAAGTGGTCCATTTACTTCACAAGATTTTTTCCAAAAGTGATATTTGAGACGTTCAGTCATACAATATCACTGTAAGAATATACTGAATGTTATGTGATAGTTTCATAGAAAAGGAAAGCTGTTTACTGTGTGAAATAAATTGAAATGAATGTCCGATTTGTATCACCTTTCCCCATTGATTTTGACCACTATTAAAAAAGCGTTCTGGAACGCTTTTCTTTCAATCGTAAATATCTCCATAATCAGGGAGACATTGGCAAATCAAAACCCATTTCATGCTTATGTTACTATAAGAGCCAAATCAGAAGGTACAAGAGAAATATGAAAGCTCAAATGTTTTGTTTGAAATGGAGCTAATGGATCGCTTTGAGCGTTGTCAATTATTGAATCCCGTGTTTGAAACCAGTGCATGTTTATTGTGTATGTCCTATAAATGAAAGTGATCCATTAACTTTATATTTTCCCCCAAAAGTGATATTTGAGACTTCAATCATGTACCAATATCATTGTAAGATTCTTGAACATAATATGTGATATTTTCATAGAAAAGGAATAATGTTTACCTAGTGAAAAAAAAGAGTAAATCAATGTCTGATTTTATTCCGATCGTTGGCGTGAAGTATCCAAATTCGGATACTATGGATGATTTAGTATCCTATTGACTACGATCGAAAGCGTCTATGTACAGACTCTTTAAAATTCAAACTTGAATATCTCCATAATTAGAGAGACATTTGAAAAATCAAAACCCGTTTAATTTTCCTGTTTCCATAAGCCAAACAACAATTTACGAGAGTGATTTTCTTTTTTGGGGGCAAAGTTCATAGATCACTTTATCCACTATTGCTGCTCTTTTTCAATTTGTATGAATTGAGACCCGGTAGGAGTGCAATGTGTGTACGATTGTTAAAGGGATCTAGTAACAATGTCCAAATCCTCAAAATCCAATTAGAATTCCAGCGGTTCCTTCATGTTTTTGTATTCGTATTAACAATAGAAGCATGAGACAGGTTTCAGTTTTTCGAATTTCCCTTTCATTAAAAAGATATTTCCAATTGAAGTGTTCAGATGTTAAACTATCCACTGGATAGTCGTAACCGTGTACACAGTGCAATGAGTTAGTGAATATCACTTTTCATTTTTGCTCATTACTCGGCCTTGAAATTTTCACACAATACGCAGTGGACATCTCAGATAACATAAATATACACACTATCACCATTCATCACTTTTTGCACATGTCAACAGAGTTACTACACCTAGATCCCTTTAACCATTGAGTGTGCAAGATGGCTGCCAGAATGCATTGCTCCCAAGAGAGTAGGAAGTGCACATTAATTGCATACTGTGTGTGATTGTGTGTCCATGTTTATCAATCATATTACTGCATGGCTTTATAAATCCATAACATTACTTTATGTTGTACTAACACATCTAGGGTTCATTAAGATTGTGCAACCATCTTCTTTCAACGTATTATTAATACAATTTCTTCAAAAACCTATAATTTACTTCAATTTTATTTTAACTTTGCATTATTGCATTATGTCCTATTTATTGTGGATCAAAACAATTACACCACAAAGAAAAATTAGTAATTGATTTCGCCAAGAATTATGCTTATGGTTTCATTATCATTATGTTATTCCTATACCCCTAAAAGAGAGGGAAAAGGGGTAGGTAATTTATGATAGTTGTACAATAATAATGTAACAGGAATGCTCAAGAGTTTCTATAGTTCTACCTAAAGCTTTGTCTCGTGTTTACACTATCGAATTATTGACTGATAGCTTTATAAACCACGGGGAGTGATTAAAGGTACACCTGTTAAAGTGTCAGATATTGCCCAAAATGACATTTGAGACTTCAATCCTGTACCCAAATCATTGTAAGATATGTCCGAATGATGTGTGAAAGTTTCATTGAAAAGGAACACTGCTTTCCTGGTTAAAAAAGCGAAAATATGCGTCAGCTGTTAACAACGAATTACTGTATGACGTTTATGAGGTTTATGGCCGTTCATTAACGCTCTTGAGCTGAATGACAGATATCGTCATACTAAAGGGGCATTTGAAAAAATCTAACCCTATTTTATTCTGCTCTTATGATAAGCTAAAACAACACGGTAGAAGAGAAATGAGGAAGCTCAAGTAATTTTCGTGGAGTTAGACACTTTACAGGCATCCCTTTAAATAATTGATGAGCACGTAAGGTAACCCGATCTGCCTGTGTAATTCAGAGATTCTGAAAATAGCTCATATACTTCGCAAACGGTTATAGATATAATATCACACAGGGCAATCTGGGACGTGATTGTCAAATCCAGAAATATAATGAGACATTGCTATCCACATTTTATGACCAGGACATCACGTTTGGTAACACATGCGTGATTGGCTCCATTAAATGGATCCAGTAACCGTCATGGGTGTAAGGGAACTAATTTTTTCTTACAGCGGGATGAGGGGAGGGGGGGGGGGGGGGGCTGAGGCCTTTTGCCCGAATAATTATCCTTCCCTCTTTTTTCAGGGGCGTCGATCGCCTGGGGGGGGCAAGGGGGGCGGTCGCCCAACCAATGAAAATAATGGGGGGGCGAACATATCATTTCGCCCTCCCCCCCCCCCCCCCCCCAATAATTCCGAAAATGAGGAAGACAAAATTGAGTGATATAATGCCAAAGAGTGGAAAGACACATTTATCAATAATTAATCTTCAAAATAGCTGTTATTTTTAGGTTTTAAAAGGACTATAAATCTCTATTTTCGCGCGCGCGCTTCGCGCGCATTACAGTTTCTCATATTGCAAGTTTCATTTCGAAATGTATTGGGCAGTGTAATTTCTCAAACGCACTTCTCAAACGAAGTTTATTAAACCCTCATCTATAACACGCCGTTACAGAAAATACTAATAATCTGAAATAATACACCTTGCAGTCAATTCGGTCCAGAACGAAAATCAAATTGGAATATCATGTCCCTCCACATTTGAAAGTGGAGGAGATTGTCCCCCTCTCTT
>JBAMJV010014641.1:0-15509 GCA_037951105.1 Echinarachnius parma
ATATTAGGGAAAGCCACTAGTGTCCTGAAACAGTTTTGTAAAAGTTATGTTGAAATGCATAAAATGTTGATTCAGATCATATATCAAAGAGATTCATGATCTTCACATAAAATTCATGAAATTTCTTTGATAATTGGAAAATATATATGATTTGAATCAACATTTTATGCATTTCAACATAACTTTTACAAAACTGTTTCAAGACACTAATGGCTTTCCATAATATTTAAAACCATCTTAGTGCTAAGATCAACTTAGGATCTCTGTGAAACACCCCCTGGTCTATGTATGAAGTTCCATGTTTCAGTGTAGTACTTCAGTTTTTGCCTGGACGAAGGATCTGCTAGTTTTGAAAGCTTAGCTATTTACATTGTACTTTGACTTTATACATTTGATATGTTCCGTATGTACCGTTTTATTGCAGACAGGCCAATGCCCGGTGAGTTCATAGTGGTTCTATGCGAGCCCAACCGGCTTGAAGTTACCAACACTGCACCAGCAATACATAATTCATCTCGTCTTGCTAATGATGATTGTTACAAATATAATTTCTGATATATTTTGTTTGTACTGTTTAATTGCAGATGGACCAGTGGCTGGTGAGATCATAGTGGTGCTATGCGAGCCCAATAGTCTTCAAGTTGCATGGGGTGACATGGGATCGCATATGAACTTCACTGGCTATGAAGTCACCATCTCTCCTGTCGAGGGCTCGCCAGATGTTAATCAGGACCAGCGAATCGCTACCTTCAGTGGACTGAGTCCAGGAACACAGTATACCATTACTGTTGCCTGCTGCGCTGGAGAATCTTCAGAGGTATCGGCCTTCACAGGTAAGTTACCCAATCCCCAAGGTAGTTTTAACCACTTAGGGTCCCTGAATACTACCCTCATCAATCCTGTTGAGGGTATTTTAGATATCAATTGGAACCAGCGCACTCCTACCTTCAATGGACTGCATAGCCCAGGCACACAGTATACTATTACTGTTACCTGCTGCGCTGGTGAATCTTCAGAGATATCGGTCTACATGAGGTAGGACCCAACACTCACAGAGCTGACTCAACCCAATCTGAATGGTTTTCTGTTAGGAAAAAACAAACAAATAATTCAAACATATAGGAAAACTGACCAGAAATATATAATATAAATGAAAAGGAGCAAAGAAAATTGGATTCCTGTGGGGATTCGAACCCGAGACAAAATAACTGATAGAAAGAAAAATATATCAAATACAATGATTGTGAAAAGTAGTAAAATAATAGAATAGAGTTTAAAAACTAGTAAATGATAATCCTATCATCACCATCTTACCTCTTAAATTACGTCATGATATAATTTTGCAATATTTTGAATCTTTGTGTGAATGTTAGATTTGTAGACATTGGTTGCTATTTTTAATTTCTTAATTGTAATTTTTGGTTAATATGAATAAGTAATAATTAAGCCCAAAGAGATATATTTATCCTAGTATACATTATGTAAATAGAACTAATCATAATCATTATTCTCATTTCCATCCTCTATTTCTATAGCTCCTGAAGCACCCACCGATCTCCTCGTCACATCAAGCAATTACAGCAGCATCGAGCTAAGCTGGAGCGCGAGCAGCGGCGACCAAATCACGTATGAGATCCAGGCGACATCAGATGCTTGCAACGGCCTCTTGGAGACATGGACCACGAGCGATACGAGCATTGCTCTGTCGCCGCTGAGAGTAGCCACCGAGTATTTGTTCTCGATCACGGCGATCGTCAACGGCACGAAGAGGAGCAGCCCCCCACTGACCGTGACGCAGTCCACAAGTAATTAAGTTTTCTTTAAAGGGTCTAGTAGCATTGCCACATCCTCAAAATCCAATTGGAATTCTAGTGGTTCCCTCATATCTTGTTGTATTCAAATTAACAATAGAAGCATGGGACAGGTTTCGGTTTTTCAAATTTCCCTTTTATTGAAAAGATATTTACGATTGAAGTGTTCAGATGTTAAATTATCGACTGGATAATTGTAATCGTGTACAAAGTCAGCGCAATGAGTTTGTGAATATCACTTTGCATTTTTTTGTCGTCACCCGGCCATATAACGTCCATTTAACCACTTGACTACGGCAACCGTGTGGGTTGTGCACAAAGTCTATGGATATTTTAAAATCTGGAAGGGAACGGGTTAACTTGAAATTTTCACCTGATACCATAACAAAAATATACATCATATCAACCATTTATCACTTTTTGCACATGTCAACAAAGTTACTAGCTAAAGCAAACTGAACAAATTACCTTATCATTACATTGCAATTTCCTTCCTGGTTGAATACTCCAGCCTGAATTTGTATTCAAAACATCTGCAATTACAGAAATGTGACAAATAATACACGGATAATGTTGAGCTGTCGACCAAATCTGTAAGGGGTATGGACGTTATGCTTTGATATCCTTCAGATGTCAATATACAAGTATGAAAAAATCCTGATGGAGAGAGATAACAAGTCGTATGAACAATGATTAACCAAGTTAAGAGAAAATTTGTTGTTATTGTGTTTTTGTTTTCAGATGCAACAAACATAGTGGATGGTCAGCTGTCTGTCTTATCTGTAAGTGGTGTGGACGTTGTTCTCGGATTCCTGTCTGATGTGGATTTCACGGTCTCTCAAGGTGATATGATTGTATCCTCTGGCGTCTGCGCCAATGCGTCGATCATTGAAGAAACTCTGATGGCGGGCACGGTCTACAACTATACCTTGTCACAAGGATCCATCCACTCAGTCCTTCTGAGAACTGGTAAGTTAAAGGGACTTAGTAACATTGTCCAAATCCTCAAAATCCAATTGGAATTCTAGCAGTATTCTTATTATCAAAAAATAGCATGGGACAGGTTTCGGTTTTTCAAATTTCCCTTTCGTTGAAAAGATATTTACGATTGAACTGTTCAGATGTCAAATTATCCACTGGATCGTCAGAACCGTGTACAAAGCGAGTGCAATGAGCTAGAGAATATCACTTTGCATTTTTGCTCATTACTCGGCCATATAACGTCCATTTAACTTGAAATTTCACACAACATCCAGTGGACATATCAGATAACAACAATATACATTGTATCAACCATCCATCACTTATTGCACATGTATGTCAACAATACTAGATCCCTTGAATATGTAAAAAAAAAAAGAAGATTATTGCATCTTTGAGATAACTGCAATGGAAACAAGCAAAAATAAGAAGAATAACTGTGTGATAGCGTAATAATACAGGAACACAATATTATAACGAGCACCTTGGGCCCATGAAATTATCTTGGTTCATCAGGTATCCCATTGGATCAGGGCTTTAAAAAGTAAAATACATGGAACCTGGACCTTTAAAAAAAGCTTGTTATATCTTGACAGGTATCACTGTATCTTAAAAAATATACCTCGACGTTTTGAACTATTATGTACAAAACGTCTGAACAGTTTCCAGTTGAAGGATGGGGATGAATGAAACACACACACACAAAATCAGATCGAACAGCCCTATAATTTGGATTATACGAATGAAAAACGAATGCTTCCCTCCATCAGATGTCAATAAAAGAGTTTAACTGATTTAGCATAATATTACAACTATATTGTACTTATTCTTGTAAAGGTATTGTGAAGCCGACATTTGTAAAGGTATGTCACGGAAAAAAAATCTCAAAAATTAAGAATATGTAATTACATGTAGTCAGTTTTTGCTATTCTTATTTGTGCGCTGGTCACGTAGCTAGCGCAGGTCATGGAGGGGTCACGCATAGCGTTGTGGTATTTCGTGGAATCCGTGTACGAACTTCCTCACTGGGTGAATATACATATAATGCACAATTAAAATTGGACGACGGTTTATTAGTTTTAGCTCTATAACTCCACGAAAAAGAGATTTCAAGCCCTAATTTTTTCAGGCATGCTATTAAATGACATTTTCTTTCAGATAAGGCAATAACCTCGCAACTTTTAAAATTTGGCTTGCAAAAGAGGGAATGTCCCTTTAAAGGTATCATTTAAAAACAATATTTTGTGTTATTATAAGGGCTACCGTTATCATGAAAATTAGAGAAATGTGTTAATAAGTTTTGTAATATAGTAATATAATAATATATAGGCTAACATAATGCATATAATTTCTAAATTAGTGATATTTTGGGGTTGATTAGGAGGCAAAAACAAAAGCAACAAGGAGGGGAACATTATAAAATACAGAATGTACCACTACCCCACTGTATAAGCCCAATCTGAAAAAGTACATGCATTTTCATCTGGACTTGGGTGTTCCAGGTACCAATACATACTTATTTTTTGTGAGTTTTTTGTAGACTAGCATTGATAACAGTTTTGTCTTTGTTACTTTTTTTCTTCGTTCTCCATTACCATACAGACCCCGGGCCTGTGCAGAACCAGCAACCTACAAATCTTATGCAAACGTCAGTTCAGTTCAACTGGGTAGCCCCTGCAGCTCCCAGCAACTCCGATGGCTACTCTGTGTGGCTGTCCTCCCCCCTGGACGGTCGGTATTCGCCCCCTGGGCAGCAGTTTGTGACCGGGGTCGAGATGCTTGATGTTAGTGGTCTCATACCATCCACCGATTATACCGCCGCCGTGAGGAGCGTTCTGAATGCAACTGATGTCTTCGTCGAGCAGTACAGTGAACCAGTACCTATTGAAATCACTACTGGTGAGTTGCATTTTTCTGTCATACTACAGGTCTATACACTAGGGCTGGAATTTACAAAGGAGGTTTATGTAAACCATGGTTTGCAAACATCTACATCTATGGAGCACCATTTGTAAACTGATGGAAAAGAAATCATTAATTAACGATGCTTTTGCTTAAGACACAAATAAATGTCTCTGTTCTCTTGATTGTGAATTTTATTTGGTGAGCTGCTGCTCAGCAAGCACCAACAGCCATATCATTAAAAATTAGCGAACTAAGTGATTATGTTGTTTACTTGTCTACAAGCAATACTATATATAAAAATCTCCTATATTAATTCCAGCTTTTTCTTTTTCTTCATATTGTTAGCTTGTTGCTATTGGCCCAGTTTTACAAGTAACGAAAACAATTCTGTACAATTGTTTGCAGCTTGAAAAGGCATATTTCCTACCTGGCCCTGATATTAAATTTTATCCTTCTAGTTATTCTTCTTTTGTATACTGCAAACAAACTCCACAAGTGGATATATACTCTTAAATGTATGTGGTGGTTATAGGGTTTGTGCGGCTAATTGAGGAGCCTGTGGTGGGCTCTCCGGGTGAAATCTAGCATTATTAAGGTACTCAAATGTTCCTGAAAGGTTTTTTTTTTAATTTGCTAATAAATATAATTCAATCCACTTCAACAATGCTATTTTCACTTCAAGTAATAGTCTCCATATATTAGTTTGCTTCAAAGTGCCTATTGTTTTTGTATATTTCAGAACCACTTCCTGCAAACGAAGCGATGGTCCTGTCCATGAATGATTCAGCTGTGGAGGTATTGCACGGCGGGGCGGCAGGAAGCACGCCAACTTTCAGCGTCGACCCAACCGATGGAGTTGTCATCTCGCCGGGAACGAACAACCGCGTCACCTTTGCCAACCTACAGCCTGGTGTGCTGTACAATGCAACAATAACTATAGGGAGTATGGTTGCTACAGTTGCCACAGTTGCCTTCCGTCTTGGTAAGTAATATATGATCTGAATAAATGTGAAGATTTGGGTTTGACAATTTGACCACATTTATTTTATTTTTTATTTTTTTGATAAGCAAAGTAATAGGATTAGCATACATCTATAGCGCCTATACATCCTAGAAGATGAAGTATTATTGAAATATGGAAATAAAAGTGTTAATGCTCCTGAGCCGATAGGAAGGAATGCTCCCCAGGGAGTGGAGTCGGTGCACTCTCTACGTGCGGGCTGGAATTGTATCCTGTGACCGGGGTAATAATAGTGTAAATCTCATAGAGATGATACTGTATCATATTAGGCTCTCTATAAACATATCAATCATATTATTGTTACTTTATAATATTCATAAATACATTGTCAATACTCTTGTTCCTTTCTTTTCCTTATTTTATGTAGCTCCGTCAAGTCCCAACGTAACAGTTGTCGATTTCACGGCAACCACTGTGACACTCAACGTTCAACCAGGCACAGGCGTGTTGGATGCGTTCAACATCAGCTACGGGATCCAGTCAAGCGATCCCAACGTCTGTGCCCATGACGACTCATTCACAATATCATCAGACATGGCGGGCGATTACGTTGTCACGGGACTGCGCCCCGATTTGACGTACGAGTTTGTCGCTCGTTCGGCAGTTGACGCGGCATCGGCAGACGTGCCTGCTAGTTCAAGTGAAGCAACGTTTGTCAACGCCACCACAGGTACAATTTTGAGCATTTTGTCTTCAAATTAAAATTCTGGTTATGCCCACAATCTGATAAAAGTACAAGTAATGAAGACATGAAGTCCACAAATACACATGAGAAGCAAGCAAAAATACCCATCTAGATAGATAGAATGATAGATAGATGATATTTATTGATTTCATGATTCGCAGTCTTACAACTAAATTGAACATGAATTAAAAAATCAAAATATATACATTTGTAAAAAATAATATTACATATTAACAGTTTATAAGAATTTAAAAGAATATTTCACGTTATAGCTGCGTAATTTCATTCATCATACGATTAAAAAAATATCTATCTTATATCTTTATCTACAATTATTATGTACACGTATGTATCTTCAAGACCTATGCACAAAAACATTTTGATAAAGACCTTTGTGAAGAGAGAGAAAAAAAGGCTGCCTTTCAAGATGGGTGTTCTTTTTGACAGGAGGAATACAATTTCAAAATAAAAAAATAACTTAAATGTCATGGGGTGCAAATGAGCATCTACGTCTCTACACCCAAGTAAATCTAAGTAGGTAATAAAGTAAAAATGTAATTCCTTGCATATGAAATGTCATGAAGATATAAGCCAGAAATCGTACAATCAATATCTTACAGCAATGGAGCCCTGTGTTCTTGTTTTACTCGGTTTAATATATCATATTGGTTTTCCCTCCTTTTATTTGTAGATTCAATACCCCGCGGCAGTTTCACCATTGTTAACCGAACTGCCGATTCTGTCATTCTATCATGGATGTCTAATTCAACCCACGATGTGACCATTCTTCGCCAAACCGATGACACCGATGAGAGAAACACGTCTAGCTTTGCTGACTGCGTCTCATCACAAACGCAAGTGTTTCCTCTGACTGTTCCGGGAAGCCTTTATACATTCACCTATGACCCCGTCGCTGATGTCATTTTCAGTCTGTCGCTACGAACCGGTAAGTCTTTTTCGTTTATGTTGTTTGTAAGTACTGGCTTCCTATGTGAAGCAGATATACAAACGGTTAGTGGTTGCACCATGTAATTAGAAGGGAGGAATTGGAGAGTCCTGAAAAGGGCTATATTGGTATTCTTTCTTGAGTAGTCCTAAGAAAGGCTGCGGCAGTCCTGGAAAGAACTGATGTCATTCTTTCTTGGGCTTGTAATTCTCAAAAGGAACTACAGCTCGGGTAAGAGTTATTGTAACTAGGGGGATAATAATAATAATAATAATAATGACTAGACGCAGTGCACTCCGGGAGTGCATACCTCCGCCAACACTCAAATTTGGATGTGTGCGTGACCTTGACCTTGCCCTTTGACTTTTGACCTTGAAAATTGAATGGGTTCTATTCTAGATGAACACGAAGCTTCTATGAAAATTTGGTTGAGATATCTGCGAAAATGTGCACAGGAGACTGGTGACCAACAAACAACAAACAAACAGGATCAAAAACGTAATTTGTATAGTGTCCTAATGCAGAGAACAGCCTCTAAGCGCTTTCATTATTATGATCCCTGGTCATTTGGTACATTTCAGACTCACACAATTGTCTTGTACACATTATTAACTCCCCGGGGGGTATACTAGCCACGGGCAACCATATGTGCACCAGGCTAATGGATGGTAGGAGGGGCTTGTCGTTTTGAACAGTTTGACTATCCTCCAGGAATGGAGCAACGAGCCCCTCCTACCTTAATTAAGAGACGGTTTAAAAACAAAATCAATTTATTAAAAATATATTTTGTTACTTCCTTGACAGATCCTTCATTTGTTACAAACTTGAATGAAACCAATATAACCAGGACTGATGTTGCGCTTGGCTGGGACCTTCCCGTCGGCGGATCTCCCGACCGTTATGAAGTCCGTCTCGTATCGATGGTTGACAGCAGGTAATAATGATAATGATAATACAAATCATGATGATAATAATAATTTTGTTTTTATTATTTATTTGGCATTTCAAGCAAAGTACAATGTAACGATATAAAATGAACAATGAATTTACAAAACAAGACAAAACATAAAAGCACCCCTGGTGAGTCTCGATCCCAAGCTGCCTGGCAGGAAAAAAGAAATCTTGCATTACTATGACATTTTGACCATTTCTATAGTACAGCTACTACACATATATGCTCTAATGTTAATAATTTAGATACAAGTTTGTAATCAAACAAAATATTGTATTAACATAGCCTTAAATATAATAAATGTAATATATGAATAAACAAAACAAAAAAATACATGTAATCAAACAAACTTTTGAAAATATCCTGCATAAACAACTATGTGTTTTTTTAATGCCTCCGTAACGAAGTTGCCGGAGGCATTATGTTTTCGGGCTGTCCGTCCGTCCGTACGTCCCGTTCTCGTTATCGCGTTATCTCAAGAACGGATTGACGGATTCTGACCAAACTTGGTACATGTATGTATCTTGGGGGGCCAATAATCTGATTAGATTTTGGGGTCAAAGGTCAAAGGTCACAGAGCTCATTATATATGCAAAAATAGCTCGTGATCGCGTTATCTCAAGAACGGATTGACGGATTCTGACCAAACTTGGTACATGTATGTATATTGGGGGGCCAATGATCTGTTTAGATTTTTAGGGTCATGAGGTCAAAGGTCACAGAGCTCATTATATATGCAAATATAGCTCGTGATCGTGTTATCTCAAGAAGGGATTGACAGATTCTGACCAAACTTGGTACATGTATGTTCCGTGGAGAGCCAATAGACTGATTAGATTTTGGGGGTCAAAGGTCAATGGTCACAGGGATCATTATATGGAAAAGTAGCTTGAGATTGGAAATCTCAAGAACTGAATATCAGATTTAAATCCAACTTGATACCTGAATGTATCTTAGGGAACAATTGTAGTCATTAGATTTTGGGGTCATGAGGGCAAAGGTCAAGGTCACTTATAGCTCATAATTGTGATACGTCAAGATCTAAAAGACAGAGTACCATCAAAATTGCGTTGACAGAATTAATTCTGTGTACATGTTGATTTGGGCTTGATATAAATAAATTGCGTAATGGCGGAGGCATCATATTCGACTGCGCGCAGTCGAAGATCCATCTAGTTTTACATGGCCTTAAATGTAATGAACAATTCAACTTTCCTCCTACGCAGGTACGAATCTCCAGGACAGACCCTATCGACTGAAGAGCTCATGCAGGATTTCAATATGCTGCTTCCATCAACCTGTTACACGGTGTACGTCACTGCAGTCTTAGATGCCGAGAATAGTTTTGAGGAGCAGCGCAGTATGGAGATATCAGATCAGTTCTGCATGGGTAAATAATAATAAAATTATAATGTTTTGATTTATATATTAAGCAAATAACCATCGACTGGGGAGGGTGATGGCAAAACTATACGTGCCGAGGTGATCTGCGAAGGTACTATGCCGAGGCATGAGACATGTAGTTACCTTCGCAGATCACCGAGGCAACGCATAGTTTGCATCCATCACCCAACAAAAAAGTCTGACAAAAAAGGTACTATACCAAAGTACTGTGCCTCTCTGGGCGATGTAGGGAGAAATTATACTTGAACACGTGACAGCTTTTCGACCAATCACATGGCTAGAACATTGTTATGAGGGATATAATAAACCCTAATATGTTTGGTAATCATAACTAAGTGCTTTACATGATGATTGTCACTTGTAATTCATACTGTTATAGTGATTTGAATTAATTTGATAAATTCAGTTTCCACATAAGAAACACATGATATGAACGATATACAGATTAAATTTGTAAAATAATTAATTTCATATATAAATATTATACAATTGATTGTAATGATAATAAGGTAAATTAAAAAGTGTTATTATTTTAATTGTAGTACTGCTAATAAAACTTCAAAGGGTATGATATTAAATTGAAATGAATATGAAATAAAAATGTTAATAAAAAAGTGATCATTTAAATGTTGATATTAAGTATTTTAATAATATTACAATGCACAATTCTGACAACCATTTATTTTAAATAGTACCAACAGTACATTGGCTGAAAACGTATGTTAAATTGATTTTGTACAATTGTTCTGTTTCTACAGAGGACCCTAAGTTTGATGAGCTTTTCGAGTTCATGAGAAACGACACAGCCATTACGTACATATTCGGTAACAGGGCGGCCACCGCGTACAGTTCTGATATAACGCCCTCAGACAACGTCGGTCAGACATTTGTTTCACCGAATATGTTTACCTTTTCCAACCTTCAACCTGGGCGGTACTACAATGGCACTATTACTGGAGTTGGCGCAGATATTCCACCATTTGAATTCAGATTGAGTGAGTTTTGCTTAGTATTGTATTTGCTTAATTACCATTAAGGCCCATGAGATTTTGAAAACGTTATTATATAAATAATTATAATAATATACGTGATTTATATTGCGCCTAATATGATTGATAATCATCTGTTAAGCGCTTTGTGTATAGTCCACCAGGTTTCCATAGGCAGGGGGTTAAATAACACAGCGCTAAACACTGACTTATTGGGCTAGTGGCCATGCTGGGTTGCTAAAACAATTTTTGCCTCAATCATGGTAGCGCACAATAGAAACTTACTGTCACCCAAATAACATTTATTCTGTACACTTCCTTCTGTCTGCCTATATACATATTGATCAAAACATTTTTCATGGTTGTGGCCTGACATGGGAGTAAAATGTACATTTTTATTTTGTTTTGTCAGTTTAAAACTTGACACATTGCTCGATAAGGCTGGCAATTTTCTTAATATATACATGTATAACATAATTAGTTACCTATCTTGGTCCTGTGTAAGAATTCTCCTTTATGAGGTGGCCATGTATCATAGCTACATGTAGTACTCACAAGCAAATAAAGCAAACAAATGTTTTTGGGTGGCTGCATGCCTATGAATTTAGTTGTCAGTTGAACGAAACGAAAACAATTTTGGTTGATCGATCGATATCATGCATGAATTATCTTTTTGTATCATTTTCAAACAGAGAGGAACTGATAAGAAATATAAAGTATAAATATAAACAAATATAAAGTACTTTCTAGCTCAGTTGGTAGAGCACTGGTCTGGCAATCTGAAGGTCTCGGGTTCGAATCCCAGGAGAAACCTTACTTTGTTTGTTCATTGTCTTTTGTATCTTTTCTTTTTTATGTCCAGGGCCATCTGAACCGCAAGTCAGTGCCCAAGAAACCACTGAGTCTTCTGTGACGTTAGGCATTCAGACTGGGGACAGCATTGTCGATAACATCACCATTGCTTTCACCAGCGCGGACACGGATCGTCCCGAATGCATTCATTCCAGTAGCGTCAACCTCCCCGGCTCTACGACCGAGTACACGGTGGAGGATTTGCGACCGGGGGCATCGTACAACTTCACCGTCACGTCCAGTGCGGGTCCGCCACTCACCGAGCCCAGTTTACCTGCCGAGTTTCCTGTCAGTCTGGGTACGATTACTTTTGTTCTTACTTACGATGTACTTGTCCCCGGCCCAGCTGCAGAAAGAGTTACAATCGATTGTAATGTCACACTTAATTGCAAGTTTGATCGTATGACTGAGTGCGCAAATCTGCTTGGTTCAAACATGATTATTTTCTGTCTTACAGCAGAGTCCAGATTTATAAATTAATGCAGGTTTTCTCAGCCATGTTTGTACACTTTCAATTGTATTGACAATCAATTCAATTTAGGAAATGAGAGCCTCGAATTGCCTTGAATTTATGTTCAAATTTAGTTTTATGTATTCGATTGAGCTCTTTGGTCAAGTGATTTGTTAATGCTCCTTGCATCAAATTTAACAAATCATCAGCAAATCATGCAATTAGCATTCAAATTATGTTTTTATGTTTTCTTTGCACTTTTTCTGTAAAAAAAGAAGACTATATTTTCTGATTTCCTTACCGTCACAGTTTCTGTGTCCAATGGAGAGTTCACCATCATTGAGCAGACACCATCTAGCGTTCAACTCGGCTGGGTTGCACAGGACAGATTCAACATCACTCAAGAACGGCAAAGCACAGACGGGTCATACAGGTAATGAATGTCTTTAATTTTGTCCAAAAGGGAACCACCACCCAATGATGCAATGTATTCAAGAGAATAGTTTTGATAGTCAATTCCATTGAAAATTACAAAATAGCAAATTTAAAAACAGTGAAATAGGTTGCCAGAACAAAAATTATGATTCGAAAACTCATCATCATGCTATATTATGTCTTCCTGGGGCTGCAGAAGAAGACTAGTTCCATTGTCTAGGAATGTTACGGGTGGGTAGGTTTCTATGCCAGTAAAAATAGTCTAGATCTGCAGACCCATTAATGGTTCTTATGCATTAATTATGAATAAAAAGTTAAAATACAAATATTTTCAAAGACGCATTTATCTTAATTGCTGCTGGTGGACTTTATTTCAATAGATATTCACTTTGATATTATCAAAGGATAGTTTTGAGGTGTTAGTTAACTGTAACCTGTTTCCTTTAATATATATAAGGCAATCCCAATAGCAGGTATATGGTGAGGTAGCAACTTGCTAGTGGCGCTAATTATCACATCAAAGATGCCATCAATCATTTATTGCAATTCATAATCACAAAAATCGTGTTGGAGTAGCACAAGCAAATTTGCGCATTAAACCATATTTCCATAGCATTGGTCTGGGGTGGATTTTTGTTTAAGTAGATGAAATTGTGCTATAAATGCTGTTTTATCTGTACAGTCAGGAGCAGTTGCACGTCTATGGTGACTGTGATGTGGCGTACACATTACAAGTGTCATCACTCATGCCGTCGACCATCTATCGCTTCACGTACACGGACGAATCTGGAACTACGTTCAGCATCAGGATAAGGATGGGTGAGATTTCCTTTATTACTTTATTTTGTTGTTATCAGGTTTTTTGTTTTAACCACTTGACCACGGGAACCGAGTGGGTTGTGTACAAAGTCTATGGGGATTATCTAAACTTGTAGGGAACGGGTTAATTATTTGTTTGCCGTTGTGGTTGGACACTCTTGTTTGGGCTCATCTAGAAATTCATGCTAATGTTTCTTTAGGTTTTAAATGTTGTGCTTGCTATATAAAGTACAGGAAAGATAAAATCTGAGAAATAATTATGTACGAAAGTGACCACCAAATTCATGGCATAACAAAATGATACTGTCTCTTAAAGTTTAAGATGCAAAACAAATTTATAAATATTCCTCTGTTGTCATCTAGCCCCTCTGTCCATCTTCAATTGCTAATTTTTCCTATATGGCTCAAAATTCATGTTGAATTCAAACAGAAAGGAAACTGACTAGATAAATTTTAAATTTGTTAGAATGAGCAAAGAAAAATAGGCTTCTTCAGGGATCAAGCCGGAGACCTTTGGGTTCCTAGACCAATGCTCAACCATCGAGCCACAAAGACCCTTGAATGAGGGACGTTCCCATGAAAAGCTTTTCATTGCATGAATAGTCCGAAGCTATAAAAACCAGGCACTAATCCAAGGATAATTAAATCACTCGGGTTCTATTCCCAGCGAAGCCTATTTTTCTTTGCTCATTTTCAATCAAACTAAATTCATGTTCATGTAACACCTGAAAAATCACCACCTTAATTTAAAGTACAATTATACAAATGCAAAACAAATGATTACCTATATTTCTCTATTTTGTCTTATCTAGCTCCTCCATCCATCTTCAATTGCTCGATCGTCCCGTACGCCTCCAACTTCACGTTCAGCTGGCAGTTCGGGGAGACCGACTTGATCGACGGGTTTGAGGGGAACCTCACGGGCGGTCTCGATGAACTGATCACCCTCCAGAAGGACGACTATTTCGAAATATTCCGGAATCGTCTGATGCCTGAAACCGCCTTTAACGTAGTCGTCAACACGGTCCTGAACGCAGAGGACAGTTTCCCAAAACAGTACGGACCCGTGCAGTGCAGACTGAACTCATCAACATGTAAGTCTAGTGCAGATACGATATGTGACCCGCTATAGCAAAACCCGGCACTTGTCGCCTTGTCGGAAATTTATGATTTGAAGAAATGGGCATTTTAAGTTCACACAATGTGTGTAAAAGACCTATGATTGTAAAATTGAAAAAATCATATCTTCGCCAATTATTGACCAATTAGTTAGAACAAAGCATCAAATGAAAACTTCTGATAAGGCCTTTCTAATGGTCTGAAAATCTACATTTTAATTTTTACTATAGCCGGTCATATATTTTAACTCTTTCTTAATGCCTTTAATTGGGCTTACTTAGCTTTGATTCCTGTTTTCTAACCCCTGCATGACTTGCAGCGGTGCGGTAGCTTTTCTTGAGTTTAATCACCTCATATATTTTTACCCTGAAGAGTACATGTAGATACGCGTACGAAACAACAATGAAGTTTATATGATGAAGTACGTCACACTATTAACTTTGTGTTAAATTTTAGCTATGTAACAATTGTCTAATCTTGTTGATGTTAGTGGTCCCAATATCATTGAACCCACTCTGGACTGGTTCTTTTGAAAGAATACTTGAATGTTATACCAAAATCAATTAATTATGAATGGGTTAATAATAATAATTGTCCATCTTCGAGTGGTCCTGCCATCAGACCAAAGACGCTTAATGGAAAGACTGAACGCTGTACAATTATCCTGTACAAAGTGAATGGGCAGCGCGCGATGTTCAAAATACGCAGGCTTTTCATTATGACGTCACAATAGCAGGAGAACCTGACTAAAAATAATTTCAAGAAGACGTGATAAAGTTTGATGACCCCAAATTTGCATAGCGCGCGTGAAATTTGTTTTGCGCACTTGGGTACGCGTACAATGATAAAAAATTTAATAAAGTCAGTGCGCGGACTGAGCGCGCGTTAACATTATAATACGCGAGTAGCCATTGCCATTTTTTCTCTACACGGTAAGATTTTAAATTTTAAATTTTAAAAATATGTTTCTCACAGCTATGATTTCAATTGTAAAATCGCTATCAACTATAATGTTTTAATATTTTTCTTATCAGGAGGATAATATTAATTATACATAAAGACATACATGTAGCCCTAAAGGTTACTAAGGTCAACACTATTAAGCTGTTGTTCAATCTTCCTACTAGACTGAATTTGCT
>JBAMJV010014642.1:0-19867 GCA_037951105.1 Echinarachnius parma
TTTCACAAACAATTTCATGCAACTAATATTACTGTATTATATATTTTTAAAAATGCGTATCAGTATATGCTTCAAATGTATGGAAGTTCTAGTGTAAGGAGGGCCTTAATAACATAATAGAGGAAAATTAAGTTGAAGGATCGTAGAAAACATAATTTCCAAAAAGAAAACAACGTTTGATTATTAAAACCCGGTCAGAAACGGCTGATAATGCACCCCATTAACAGATCGCCACAGTATGATACTGAGATAAATTACTTTCATGGCACAGCATATTACAGAGCATATTACTAATTTCGTAATCTGCATTACAAATACGTCACAGTTAAATACTGACAGAATATAATTTCATTTGATATTACAATGGGAACGGTTATGAAACGTGACATACTGTAATCCAGTGTCGTCGTACCATGTATCTTGCTATATGGATTATTTTTGTTTATCTCAATTCGTTAGTGTGAACTTTTATAATTCCTTAACTGGCTTGCAAATACACCTCGATTTATATCGTTCAATAGGTATTATAATGTAGGTAATTTTTTCTGTACCGAATTATAATTTCAAAATATTTCATCAGGACTGGTGATAGTCTGTACAATCAGCCTTAGTTTACTGAAGTAATTTTATGATAAATCCTGATCCCCGCCGAAGATAATATATTAACCTATATTAATGAAATAGATCAGCGTAAGTTAAGGGATTTCTCCATGACTGCCAATAAGTCAGCCTCACCCTTTTTTTAAATTGTGCTCTATGCAATGTAATGGCGTAGCTAGGATATTTTCAGTGGGGGGGGGGGGGGGGGGGGGGGGGGGGGGGGGGGGTGGGGGGGGGTGCACCGGGGGGCATTGGATTTTCATGAGGACGGGCACCTGGACAAGCAACAAAAGAAGAAGAAAAAAAGTAAAACAAGGTCCTCACCCGTGTAGATGGTCTAAAAATAATCATTTACACCTACCATAATATAGTAGGTGTAAATGATGATTTTTAGGCCATCTACACGGGTCATAATATTATGATCTAATTTGGCCCGAAAATGGTAGTTTAACCATGAGCATTACATGAGCTTGGCCTAAATTAATTATATATACTTTTAAATTGATATATTTCTTGGCAATATCTGTAGTCAATTTTTGTTCTGGAAGTATGCATTTTTTTGTGGGGGTGCTTTCGGAGGCACAGAAAATGTGTCCTTCGCTAAATGAATCTACAATGTAAGGTCTTTTAATATAGACTACTAGTATAGGCCCTAACCCTAACCCTAATGCGTGGTTCCGAAACCAGAACCTACCGTTTTGTAACCTAAAACACGGAGGTAGGTTTTTCGAGTTAGCATACTTCCTGCAGAGGTTTTTTTTGTCAGGTTAGTGAAATATGATGCACGTAAGCATCCCTCCCGACCCTGATTGCCCCTGGTCAAAATGGTAAATTTTTGGAAAATCTGGACATCGCATTTTCAAGAAAATGCAAGTGGCTGGTAATGTGCTAGGAAAACATACTCCTATTTAGTTTGCTGCAAAATAAAAAATTATGGGATAGTCCGATTTTGAATTTTTTTAAAAAATAGAGTACATCATAGTAAACATCCTCTGTGAATTTGAGTCAATCCCGATCATTTAAAAAAAGTTATGGCCGTTTTCTGTATTATCCACTTGAGAAAATCGTTAAAATGGCGGGAAAATCTTCTTTTGCCATATCTCAAGAACCAAATGACCAATCGTCACCAAACTTGGTATATTCATGTTAGGAGATAGATGAAGGGCTGTGATTTTAAGGTCATTTGGTCAAAGATCAAAGGTCACAGGTCACAGGTTTCCATTTGCGTGATTTTATATCGGGCAAATGTATTGTGTTATACGATAAGTTATTTTCTCAGCCAATTACTTGTATTATGCAATACATTTTTATATATTTCCGTTAAACATGAGTGCTAGTCATTTCTATATGTCTCATTTAGTGACTTCTGCATTCTCAAAACATATTTAAAGGCTGAGACAGGGTATTATCAATTTTGAAAATGTTGGAATATTTTCGCGAAAAATTCTTTATTTCACCTAAAATTCATACTGGGGGCTTATAAGGCATACCGAATAATTTTCCAAGGTTCCAGCAAAAATTTTTTTTTTTAACGAAGAAGCTAAAAATTATCCAGTCCCTTCAAAGTCACCGTACCTACTTGTATTTACAATACTTTTTTGTCCTTGACTCTTGAGTCGTGCGCTCAAAGTGTAAAGGTCACAGGGATCAATATGACATTTAGCAACAAAAATAAATTCTTAAGTGCACAACAATAATATTTAAGCATTTTTAAAATCTATTTTATGTCAAAATAAAAGAATAAGAAGAAATAAAAAATGTAATTACAAACAAATTTAAAACAATTAAAAAATACCCCTAACCCCAACCCTTACCCTTACCGAAGCCAACTAGACCCTTCTGGAGTCATTTTGACTCTTATCGGACGAGAAAAACCGACTTAAGCTAGCTGGTAGCTAGCTAGCTAGCTCTAGCTCCGATATCGCCCGCCGTCCGTGGCAGGGCCACCGTGTCCAATTTGTAATACAGATTATAAAATTATATAATTCGTCAGTCTACTAACGTAACAAATATATAATTTCTTTCAGTATTACACAGAGTTTCCATTTGTTAAACAGGTGGATAATGATATCCTCAAATAAGTCATACAAGTCGCGCCGGGTGTTAACTGCTATTCGCGATTTTAACGATATGAAATGGGGTAGTTGATTTTCTTTGAGAAGACATTCGAATATGATTCCCATAATTTCTCGTTTGAATGTTAATTTTAGAGAATAGAAAAGCACATGACAAATTTCCGAAGTAAAATTGGTTGAATCTTTGAAGTTGAAGTGTCAAAACATGCCAATAATTGAGACGTTGAGATATCATTTGACCATTTTGCATGATTTAATGCTGTAAAACTATAGGGCGCAAGCAGTTTAGAAAATAAATACATGAATACAAAAAAATTAAAGTCACGCGATTAATTGTCTTAATTAATGATACCTATCGACGTAAGACACTTGATCTTCAGTCGAAATATCTAGTCGCTTGGTCTGTACATCTCCCATATCAGATCCAACTATGGGCGTCGATCACGGTGCGGTTCGTTATTCCAAAGGTTCGTTATTCCGACACGCAAATTTCCTATACCTGAGTGTTCGTTAATCCGAAAATGAAATAGGGTTCGTTAATCCGAACATTTGTTGGATTATTCCGAAGGTTCGTTATTCCGAAGGTTCGTTATTCCGAAGAGGTTCGTTATTCCGAAGCTTCGTTATTCGAAGGTTCGTTATTCCGAAGGTTCGTTATTCCGAAGGTTCGCTATTCATAAAATGAAATCGGGTTCGTTATTCCTAAGGTTATTTAGTCCTAAAATGAAATAGGTCGTTATTCCGAGGTTCGTTAGTCCGAAAATGAATTAGGGTTCGTTAATCGAAAATGAAATAGGGTGTGTGTGCGTGTGTGTGTTTGTGTGTGTGTGTGTGTGTGTGTGTGTGTGTGTGCACTGGCGTAGTGGTGGTGGGGGGCGGGGGTGTCATGGGCCCCCTTCCCAAATCAATTTAAATCATGGCTTTTATCTAATTTTATTGGAAAAGAGAGTAAAAACTCAGATTGCACAGTGTCAATTTAAAAAATGCCAAAGCTCCCTAACGGGGGAGGGGGGGGGGGGGGGGGCACCCCCTCCCACACCTCCCCCCGCTCAGTTGCTTCGGTCCTTCAGGCTTGGTTGCTTCGCTCCCTCGCATTATCCGGTGGTGATGCAAACATTTTTGTTGCTCATTACGCCACTCTATGTGTGTGTGTGTGTGTGGGGGGGGGGGGGGGATCTTTTTTCCTCCACAACCCCGTCCCAACTCTCAGGAATCCTGGCTATAAATCACTATGTAGAACGGGAAGGTATAAAGAACCCGATTGTCTCTCCCAACATGACCGGCTATATACGCATCCGCGTCCAAAAATAAATTTAAAAAAAAACGGCAAAAGGGTATCACTATTACGACACCTTTTCAGATGCATTTGCGCCATTAAGGGCATGTTTTAAAAACATTACGCCATTTAGGGGTGTTAACTTAGGAAGATGCACTAAACCATTTAGGATACATTCCATATGCTGATGGACATGGGCATGATGGGTGGGTAGCAGTGGCATAGCGACGGGGAGCACGGGGTATGGGGGGCACTTGGCCCCAATAATTTAGAAAAAATGATAGAAAACATAAGGGGACTTTTTTGAAAAAGCAAATGAATACATAAGGGGGGGGGGGTATATTCGAATGCGGAGAAAGAAACACTCATATGATCATGATGATAGTATTGTGAAAAATAGTATTGTGAGTTTACATTGTGTGTGTGTGTGTATCACGTGTGTGTGTCACCCTGAAAATGATTACATTATTCAAAGTGAAGATAAGCAGGGGACTGGGGTGTGGTGGGTTTGTATAAAATCCCCACCCCACTAAACATACACCCACACCCACACACCATAGGCACCGGAAGTGAGGGTGGGGGGGGGGGGGGGGGGGGTCGGCGGCCCGCACCCTATGCAATATTTGGGACGTACGTGTCAAGCTCTACATTTTTCCAAATATATTTATAACTGACAAATTATACAAAATGATTTTACATTCACATCTAAATAATACAAATTAACTTTTACATTAATAAAGCATAAACATGCATGCATGAAGGAATCATGAACATTAAAAAGGGAACAACCCCCCCCCCCCCCCCCCTTGGGCTTCCAAGTGAAAATGTGATGTGGAAAACATCACTTGCGGGGATTCAAAATAGCAACCCCCCTCCCCCTTGCCCTTAGTTGCTATTTATGATGAAATGTGATTTTGGACTGATATCAAGCAGCAAAATCTAACTTTATGACATAATTATAATTATATCAAATTGATTTTGGTCTTATTTCATGTTTTTTTTACATGAGAAAGATATAAATATATATATCTCATTCTTATTGCACTGTTTTACAAAGAAAAATAAAATACAATTTGACTAGAATTGTAAAGCCACTCTTTGCCCCCTCCCCCACCCTCATGCAGCCACGGCAATTAGTGTAAGATTGATCCCCTTTCCCAAGTCCACACTGCTCAAAATCAAATCAACTCAATTCTTTTCTACTTCGTAATTATTTAATTTTTCGGATTAACGAAACCTATTTCATTTTAGGACTAACGAACCTTCGGAATAACGAACCCGATTTTATTTTCGGATCAACGAACCTTCGGAATAACGAACCTTCGGAATAACGAACCTTCGGAATAACTGAACCTTCGGAATAACGAACCTTCGGAATAACGGACTGTAACCGTCGATCACGAGGGGGGGAGGGGGGGGGGGGGGGATATTAATTGTTATCCCTCCTATATTGTGGGTTCAGAAATATAAAATAACATTACAATGAAGGGACATTGCCGCCTCTCATTCATCATAATTATTATGAAAGTTTTATAGTTCTCTTCTTTAAACAACATGTTGCCAAAATACAAAATCTTCCGGGGGCTGCGCCCCCTGGACCCCCATTAGGGCCATCTGACCCAGTCCCCTGGAATTTTAACTATGCTCACTAAAATTGAGCTAACTATAATACCTTACTATTTTATATTTCTCTCTGTATCCCTAATTATGGTTTACGTGTTTATATGCCCCATTATCTATTCTCCCCCAAAAGTCACTCAAAACATTTACCAATGATGAAACATATTTGTCGCTACATCATACGGAAACTGCCCAGTACTGAAACTGCCAACATACATGAGCCGATACATTCAGGTACCTGGAGCATTAAAGGGCAATAGAACCCAAGCAAACTGTTGCTTTCATAGACTTGAAGAGATTAGGAGAAATAATCTCTGAAAGTTAGAGCATAATCGGGCACTATGGCTCTTTGACGATGCCCAATAATTCCTATGGGGAACTCAAATTGGCAACGCACTCTGATAGGTTTGTGGACTACTCCTCATATGTTTTGTACACAAATGTTCCCAGTTTTACTTTTCCATTCCCCAATCTAACGATATGATGTGTATAAATGTATTTTACAAGACCTATGTTGAACTCAAACGAAGGGTAAACATATATTTTGAGAAAATTGAACAAAATTGAAATTTTGTGTACAAAACGTATGGGGGAGTAGTCCACAACTTTGCCAGAGTGCGTTGCCAATTTGAGTCACTCATATAAATAAATGGATATTTTCAAAGAGCCATATTTTTTTCTTTTTTTCTTGACCGATTGTACTCAAATCTTCAGTGACTATTCATCCTATTTAGTGTCTTATAGTGCATACAATAATTTGTCCGGATTTCATTCAACAGTGAGATTTTTCACAAGAAAAAACTATTTTGTGTCCAGATGTATACCCTCTCTACCCACATGAACGCTCTCTAACATCAGCAACGTTTAATCATACCCCCTTGCCATTATACAAGCAAAATATGTCGAACAAAGTAGATTAGAATTAAAGGGATAGTTGAGTTCTGGTAAGGAGAGTACAGTTTTAGTGAAACTGAATTTTAGTAACCAAAACCTGCATCATTACATTACAAACTAATAGTTATAACTAGAAAGGAACACAAAATTACAAATGACGTAGTAAAGATCATGTTATCATTCAAAAAGAGCCGTTAAAACGTAAGAGGGCGCTCTCTAAACACTCATCGGTTTCAACCATTTTGAATAAAATATTGTGCATGTGATGCTTTGTTGAAATAGTGATTAGATAGAGAAATAACCAACAACTATTTAAATACCTATTTTGTAACTTTTTGAAAAGAGGAAGCATTTTTTTGAATTTTTAACGGCTGGTTCAAAATTCTCTAATAAACCCGGGGCCCCGGGTTTATTACAAATTGTTATATTTATGGATATTTCAGCCGTTTCTGAACCGATTTTGATCAAACAAAGATGATTTTATTGTTTAAATATTATGCTCTTTCAAATTTTACACTCAGTTTTTCATTACCTCACAAACCAATTAAGTAGTCTAGCGCCCTCTCTACCAAAACTCAACTTTCCCTTTAACAGCTCTACCACTTCAAACTAATTATATAACTTCATAATGTTTTTTCTTCTTTCAAAAGTTACTCTCAGGCTTCAACCATACCAATATCATTGTAAGATACCGGTCTGAATGATGTGTGTATGTTTCATTCAGGAAGAAAACTGTTTAATTACTGAAAGGGTGAACATTAAGGTGAGATCTTAACCCCTACTGCCCATTGATTTTGCCCGCTCAATCGAAAAGCGTTCCGGAACGACCTTCGGAAAATCATACCCATTTAATGTTTCTGTACTGTTACCAATGGACAGTGTGGCAGTTCCAAGTGATTTTGGTTGCATTTGCAAAGATACCAATCAACTTCAAAATGTTAACTTGTTCATATTTGAATAATCATTTTAATGAGTTTACTGTTTTTTCTGAGACAATTGGTAGATTTAAGTCAAACAGTTGACGGTTGGTTAATCCCTTTTGTTGCCAAATGTTACTGTTTGTGTTACCATGGTTACAAACTTTAAATTCAATATCAGTTGTATACATCTTATGTGGCACGGTGTGAGTAAACAAGTAAACACACATTTGGATTTCTTTTGCGTAATATCTTGTTGTTGTTTAATTTGTAATAACAGATCGCCTCTCTTGTTATAATCTAGACATTTATTCTTCATAGTTGCACATTTGCGATCCCCTTGTCAATCTGTTTTCGAACATATTTTAATGACGCCAACCAGAAAATGCATACGTTTAGCAATGCAATACTCATTACAAGATTAATTATATTATGTTAATAATGATTATTAGATAAATTTTGCCTCTGATGAAAATTCTTTAAGGATCGAAAGTTATTGATTCTCATTTTGTGTCATTGGTGTGTTTCCTTCATGAGTATAATTAGATAAATTATAGATAATAAAACAATAACAATAAGTTACAAATGGTAAATACATCATAAATTATAAATACTAATCAATCATTCATCAGCTCTAAAGTGAATGCATTGACAGTTTATTGTCCGTTAAAACATCAAAGTGATAACTGAGCATGAGAGCAATCCATTAAGCCACGGTCACAACCCACCGTGCGTGTTTTTAGTCCGTACGTTTTTTGGGGAGGCCACGGCCGCCACGTTTTTCTGAAAACGTGGGGGAGGGAGTGGCAAGAGCAGGGAGGGAGAACGTCAACGCACGTCACTCGCACGGTTGCGCAAGGTGTAAGTACGTGGCCCGCACGCCACGCCTGGCCGTGAGCGGTTGCGTGCATCGTACGTTGCGCACGTGGTAAGTGAGTTGTACGTGCTTACAACATGCTTACAACGTACGATCTCCGTGCGATTGCCACGTTATCGTACGGAGGTCGTACTTACACGTGCTGCTCACGTACGGTGTCCTTACTCACTCGCATGTTGTAAGTGCGTGCAAGTGCGATGAACGTGAGTTTTTCCGCCCGATGTCGGGGGTATATATAGGACGACCTTCCGAGGTTCTCCAGAAGTCCCAGCAGGGAGGGACTACGTCAACGCACGTCACTCGCACGGTTGCGCAAGGTGTAAGTACGTGGCCCGCACGCCACGCCTGGCCGTGAGTGGTTGCGTGCATCGTACGTTGCTCACGTGGTAAGTGATTTGTACGTGCTTACAACGCGCTTACTCGGTACGGACCACGCACTTATCACGTGCGCAACACGCACGTGCTAAGTGCGCCGTCCGTAGAGCAAGTGACCTTGGGAAAAATGTAAAAGACTCACGGAGTCAGTGCGTTGTGCGCTCATTGGCTGTAGAGGGCACGCGCGTCACCCGTACTGGGGGTGAATCCGTAGCCCGACCGCAGCGAAAGTTCCTCGTGCACTAAAAGTGCTACGGAGTGTCTGCGTGCTCCCAAATCCGTACTGAGGCGGTACTCCCCACGTACGGATACCCAAATTTTGCCCACGTTTTTGCAAGTAGACAGCACGCACTTGCAAGTACGGCGGGTTGGGACCAAGGCTTTAACTAATGCAAACTCCAATCAAAATCACTTTGAGCGTTAACAGTTCTATTGTAATTCGTTGCCTTGCTTTTAAAAGGAATTGTCCGCCTTCTGCAAGCCAAATTTCAAAAGTTACGAAATTATAGTCTGATATGAAAGAATATGCCAAACAATTAGGGGCTTCAAATTTCGGTTTCGTGACGTAACGTCCCTAATTGTGAATTATACGAGTATTCACCCGTGCAACAAATTTTGCTCACAATAGCTGCCGGCGCATTCCAGGGAGCCCCCGTTGTTGAAATATCCAGTATATCAGATTATAAATATGGGAGACCGAGCTTTAATCATTAATTTAAAAATGCTACATATTTTGGAAAATCTACCAAAACGTGTTTAAATTGTTTTTTGTTTAATTATATCTTTATTGAATAATTATTTTAAAGTGACACAGGTAAAGTGTCTAACTCCACGAAAAATATTTGGAGCTTCCTCGTTTCTCTTCTGCCGTGTTGTTTAGCTTATGGTAAGAGAAGAATAAAATAGGGTTCGATTTTTTCAAATGTCCCTTTAGTATGAAGATAATTATCATTGAAAATCATTATTTCAAAAGCGTTAGCTAACGCTTTTGATAAAAAGTACAATTGTCCTAGCTGAACACGTCCGCTCGCGTGGGAAATACTCCCGACCCACTGAACTTTGAGCCGAGTGCGCGCAAATTCCATGAATTCCTTACCGTCTGTATGTACACGGGTGCGGATATCGTCAAGATCAAACGGATGAGTATTACTGTGACAAATCCACGGCAGGCCATCAGTATTCGGTGATAAAATATGAACTCAATATTCGTCTTTTTCACTAGGTAAACAGTGTTCGTTTTCTTTCAAACTTTCACAAATCTTTCAATTGTATTTTACAAAGATATTGATTAAAGGGTACCATCACCCAAAAATAATACTCTTTTTATAGAAAGTTAACATCTTTAGTATTCCATTCCTTCAATAAGTTCACAAAAATATGTTTTCAGAAAAAATATATAATTGGAAAACGCATCACCATTCTCAGCCATGCGGTCATGCGGTCTGAATGCGCAGACTATTATGCGAGCAGAGCCAGCGGCGCTCTATGCAGAGTGAACGAATCATCCGGGATTCTATTGACGTACGCGTGAATTGCATTGGCGCACTCGCAAATGCCTGGCCCGTGTGGAACCACGAGATAGCCGTGGTTCCGTAAGTGGTGGAAATTAATTGCTTTGTTTATGAATTACACAACCCTTTGCAAAATGTTGGGTATCTATTTGATATTACAAAACGGTACCAAAACATATAATAATGTGTTGTCCTTTGCCTGGTGGTCCCCTTTAAGGATTGAAGTCTCAAATGTCATTTTGTGCAATATCTGACACTTTACCTGGATCACTTTAAACAAACATCACAATGACATTTTGTTTATACAAAACGTGGGTAAGACTTGAGGTGTCTAGAAGACGCTATCTTGTGTTAACGGCTGTTTTGTGAAAATGAAAACGACCCTGTAACTTATACCTCCAATTTTGATGATAATTTCAAGTTTAAAGGGAAGGTTCAGATGATTTCAAGCTTCTAATGATTGAAAGACAGATATTCTAGGTCAATAAACACAATTTTGTATGAAAAAAGTATGATTGTGGGTTCTTATAATTGGTTTTGAAATTCTAATGACACAAAATCGCGAGCGAGCTTGTTCTCTCCCACAATGCACCAATTTGTGACGTGCGAGCCTCACTATGGGCAATTCCAAGCAAACATTGACATAACCACTGATTTTTCAAATTCGTTGCACCATAACAAATTTGGTATCAAATGAAAGCTAAAAGATTGAACTTTCCAAAAATGCATTTTGTTTTTGAAAAAAAAAAATTGTAAACTATTATTTTATTGTTAATATATAGCATAAATTAATTTTCAGTTATTTTCACAAAACATTCAATTAAATATTAAGAATAAAAGAACTGCGAAAAGGAGTTTTCATAAAATTTTATTTCAGTGTTGATAGGATCATTGCTTCAATTTTTCAGATAAATATCAATTTCGTCATTTTCGCTCTTCGTTCCGCTTCAGTGACTGTCTCATTTACAGTCATCAATATGTCACGGCGTTACTATTTCTGGAAAAATATGAATGGGAATGAAATAATTTTTTGTTTTCTCTGTATTAGCCCATAGGGCTATAATATGGATGCTGAATAGCAGCATTATCTTTTACCACTTATTAATCTAATCAATATCAATTTGGTCACGGCGTTACGTTTTGTGTAACGCCGTGACGCTACCTACTGGATTCCCATTGACGTAATACAGTGGACATAATCAAATAGTGTAAGATATTTTTTGTAGGTATGCTTGGGCGTGTCCGGACTACTACCCCCTGGACAACCACCCCCCGGACGATTACCCCCCGGACAACTACCCCCCTAGGACAATTACCCCCCGGACAACTACCACCCGGACAATTACCCCCCGAGGACAATTACCCCCCAAGACAATTACCCCCCAAGACAATTACCCCCCAAGACATTTACCCCCCAAGACAATTACCCCCCAAGACAATTACCCCCAAGACAATTACCCCCCCAAGACAACTACCCCCCAAGACAACTACCCCCCGGACAACTACCCCCCGGACAACTACCCCCCGGACAACTACCCCCCGGACAACTACCCCCCGGACAACTACCCCCCGGACAATTACCCCCCGGACAACTACCCCCGGACAACTACCCCCCGGACAATTACCCCCCGGACAACTACCCCCCGGACAACTACCCCCCGGACAACTACCCCCGGAATATTACCCCCAAGACAACTACCCCCGGATAATTACCCCCCGGACGACTGGACAACTGGTAGTGGAGCGATTTGATCCATATCCTAGACAGTAAAATTATATGATACGTAGTTCAAGCTATGGAATCAAACATACATAATGTATGCATATTAAAAAGTGGGAGTGACAATCACCTCCACTCAGTGGCGTAGCTACGGGGGGGCACAGGGGGGCCTGTGCCCCCCAATAATTTTGAAAAAATAATAGAAAACATAAGGGGCCATTTTTTGAAAAAACAAAGAAATACATAAGGTGTGCTCCCCCCCCCCCCAATAATTTTGCGTGCCCCCCCCCCCCCCATCAGTCCGACCACGCTACGCCACTGCCTCCACTTTCAAATGTATGGGGGAAGGCATGTCCCCCCCCCCCCCCCCCCCCTCCCCGTCCCCCGGGTGCATTGTGTGCATTCAATTTTGCCAATTTTGTTATCGCAGTTGTATTGAGTAGTTAAAAATCGTTTTCAGCATTATAATTCATATATTGATTATTCGGAAACATTTGTTTGCATTCGATTTAAAACGTATTTCGATTTTGAGTAAATTCGTGATTACGTAAAACCACCCTCCGGGAAATCCGTTGGCGCAATTTAATGCTTTTAATGTCGATCATGAGAGAAAAAAAACTCACGTCTACTTCATTCTGAGTATAACTTGCAAGTTTCAACTGAGCTTTATTGAATAAAAACATACTACATTATGCCCCATGGCGGATAAATATAACTCATTCCTGGTAATCGCACGAACGCGCGGTATTGCGGTTGCGGTTACCGTTAACTAGGTCGTGGGAAACTGGGAATCGAACATGATAATATCAATTTGATTTTGCAAACACAATAAATGCAAATAGCGTGTTTTTTTTTAATTGAATGATAAAAGTGGTAAATCACTTGATCGAAGAGCTAAATCGTATGAACACAATGCAATTTTGAACAAAAATTACAAACCTTCAGCTCAATTTCGTGAAATTGAATGACACGCTTATTGAAACGAATGAAAAGCTTACGAAATTGACCGAAAAACATATCAAACATGTGATACGCCTAGGTCACAAATGCACCGGATGCCGCACAGTGGTTTTACCTACATTTCGGAAGGCTTGGTACGAACAGTCACGTTCGCGTCACGTTCCCGTCACGTTCACGGTTCTGTACCTTTTGTGAAACAGGTCACCCAAATCTACGAACAGTCACGGTAAAGTGACCCAACAATTTGTCGTTTTCCATGCCGGTAAAACTCGAATCGTCACGTCTACCAAAACGTGACGTGAGTGTTTAATCATTATTTGTAAAAGTGAAAGCGCTTGTTACTAAGACTAGTAATGACGTCATCCAGAATATTTTCGACGACACATGCACTTTTTCTTTTTGTGCGATGGCCTCTATATGGGGATTGCGTGTTTAAGGATTTGTCGCAGCGCACACAAAATTGTATGTGATATCGACGAGATTTGAGAGCGAGGCCGAGGCTAGGCACAGTTTGACGACGCGGCGATCCAGTAAATTGCAGGCTGGCTAGACGCCGGATATTTCCGATGACGATGATACAAAGTGAGAATGTGAGTATAGTTTGGTATATCATTATTCTTTTCTAGCTGTTACGAGGACATGCCATATGCCCAAGCCCAAGGCTCGACACGGCTATGGCTGCATGATCGAGCCATGTGCAAAGATTGCCACTGCATAGCCGGCCTACCTAGGGCCTAGGCCGGCCATAATATCATGTAAGCTAGCACTGCCACTGCACTCTGGAATTCACTGGCTGCCGTCAATAATGATAAGGCAGATATCTAGTGCATATAATAGCCTTGATTACGAAGTCCTGCCAGGCTTTGGGCCATGTATTTTTGCATGAATTTTTTTTTTGGTCTATAGTATACTATAGCTACAGACAGTTCTGGCCTAGGCTAGGGCTAGGCCCTAGTCTAGATCGACAAATCTATCACTAAGTAGCAAGTATCATTGCCTCAACGTCATTATATGCACCGTTCAAAATACAATGTTGGGGCAATGATAGTGATTAGATTTGTCGATCTAGCCGAGCTTCTTGAGACCAATGAGTCGAGTACTAAGACAAGTACTTGAAATTGAGTAGTAATATAGTATACTATAGAGTATAGAGAATATTAAAACAGTACAGCGTGAGAGTAAGACCGGTGATGGCCTCGATCGGCCTGGCCCTGGGGTTGTTTCATAAAGATGTTTGTAAAATAAGTTATGCATGACTTTTAAGTATTTATGAACAATGGCAAGCCAAATGGAAATGGGTGTCTCATACATTTTTAATGACTAGCTATATTAAGTAAACTAAGTAAAGACAAGACAAAGGTGAAATATATTTATCATGATGTAGGCTACAATGTTAACTGTTAAGTCACTACGGCCTATGCCCTATATGTTAACCCTTAAACCAGGCAGGGTTATTTGGGCTATGATCTGACTGGGAGTGTGTGTGTGTGTGTGTGTGTGGGGGGGGGGGGGGGGGGGGTTACTGGTGGAATTACTGCTCAAATCATGCTATTTTGAGACGGCCAAAATTGCCTCATTACATTTCTATTTTCATGTATTTTGTTAACTTAAAATAATATTAGTACCACTATCAAACCATGTTCCACTTAATCACTGAACAGTGCGGTGAAAGGTTACATAACGTAGCATTATTGATGGCGTTGGGAGGAGGGGGGGGGGGGGGGGGGGGTTCTTTCGCGCTGTCTATATAGCTGGGCCCCCACCATAAAAAAAAACGTATGGAACTAGTCATTCATTCAACCTGTGAACATAAGAACAAGTTCCAGTAGGTTTCTCGAAGTAACTTTTTCAGCCAGGCTATAGTCAGGTCTATGAGGGCATCTGGTGGCTATGCCCCACTATTTAAAAGTCTGGCAAGGAGTAATTGTTCTTCCCTTGGGTCTGGGCAGTGGCATAACAGGGGGGGGGGGCATGCAAGTTGCACCCCCCCCCACCCCCCCCTGAGAGCTTTGACCGGAAAAAAACTTGAAAATCATGCTAAATCAGCCCCTGCTGACAGGGAAATTTTCACCGTCAACAGGGAAAATCTGCCTCAAAACCACCTCCAACCGGGAAAATCTGCCTCAAAACGGGAAAATTGCCCCCTCTGACAAGTGACCCCTGTTACGCCCCTGGGTCTGGGGCTATGTCCCACAACTTACAAAGACTGGCAATGGTCATTCATTCAACCATTTAGCTAGGCTAGCCTAGCTTGAGAATTTGACTATGTTTTCACTTTTTTCTTGTTCAATTCAACCCCAGTGCTTATTGCCTGTTATGTGTTTAATATTCAATGACAAAAAGTGCATACATGTGTTATTGTAAATATCTAGTTGCATTTTGACACAAATGGAAAGGGGCCAGATCAATTGACCCCCGGGGACCCCCGGCCCAGCTGCTGCGGCTCCCCATTTGAAAATCCTGGATCATGGCTTGGGCCAAGTTGGCCCTGCATTCAATAGATCAATGATACTGGGGGGGGGGGTGGGGGGGGTGCAAACAGCATGTACTCAAGCCTGACTAAAGGGGTTTGGTATTAGTTTGGTTTAGTATTTGTGCCCCTAATTGTATTGAATGACATTAGTCAGTAATTATGATCGGGTAAACATAATGAAAACATCGAACATGAATGATGTAATGGAAAAGGTCATTTAATATTTACATTACTTTACAATGTCTATTTTTTTTGTAGAAGTGGTACGTCACACTCGTAGTGGAAGTCTAACGGCAATGGAGTCTGAGGATCATGAAGGTACAATTGGCTACAGACAAAGCTACACATCGTCAACAAGTAAGTAATTAGTCTGTTTTCATCTGTTTTGCTTGTTCAAGAGTGCTTATTGCTTGCCTAATATTTATTATGTACGACTAAAAGTGCATGTGAATGTCTGACTAGTTTAACACAAATAGATAGGGGCCAGATCACACCCCCTTGCTATAGATGGCCTTCCCTTTTTGAAAATCCTTAATATTTTCCTGTAATGTCAGGGCATGTAAAGGGCAGTGATGTACGAAAGCCTGGACTAAAGACAACCCTAACCCCCCCCCCCCCCCCTCCTTCCCCTCTCCCCCGAGGGGGTGGGTGGGGTGTTGACATTTCTGACCATAATTGTATTGATTGACATTTGGCATTGATCACGATCAGCTCAACAGAATAGAAACATTGAACATGAATGATGAAATAGAAAAAAGGAAAGTCTTAATATTTGAATTACTCTACACTAGTGTCTATTTTTTTTTTTGTAGGAGTGGTCATACTTTTAATGGAAGTCCAACGCCAATGGAGTCAGAGGAACATGAAGGTACAAGTTCAGGCCAAGCTATTTCAATCGTCAATGAGTAAGTTTTGTGATGTTTTACACAATTCTTATATAAGAAACATACAAACTAAGAAATGCTAATATTAATTTGGCTTTTAATTGCAATAATTTCCCATATACATCTCCGTCATAAATTCTCAAAACACACTATAAACATCACCTTTCTTCAATTTACAACTGTAATATTTCTGCCCTGATTCTGTAATCAAAATGTAACAAATTTTAAGAACAATTATAATATTTGCATAATTATAATTATAATACTTGTCATTCATTTGACTAAAGCTATCTTTTAGATTATATGACAACCTTCGAGCATGTCAAATTTGATTTCATTTTTTCCATAAATGGGTGAAATTCTTGAATTTCAAGAATTTCTTGAAACAATGTGCATATATTTGAATCCTTAATTGGACAAATTAATAATGGTAAAGAATTGTAATAGATATATTAATTTGACTATGTATTCTTGTTAAATACATTATGGGACACAGACACTCATGGTCACAATCACAATTGGTGATAAATGGTGAGACCTGATGGGGGGGGGGGGGGGGGGGGGGGGGGGGGGGAGGTTACAAATTAGCCTTCCCCCCCCCCCCCCCCCCCCCCCCCCCCCCCCAGCAATGCAGTTTCAAGTAGCCCGGAATATTCAGGGGTATTCTGCCATCAGTTCAATCAATTACTTATTTAGACAAAATTTATCGAGCTTGAAGGAGGACGGGAACATGAAACCGCACCCAATTCTCATGTCATTAAGTCCTGTGAAATATGTTTTTTTTTTTTTGCAGGAGTCCTGCTGACACTGATAGGTGTCATCCAACAGAGCCAATGGCTACATACCAGGCTACATGTAGTTCCAGCGACAATGAGTGAGTCTTCTAAGTTCTTTTCCCTTGCTTGGATAGTTGAGTTCTGGTAAGGAGAGTACAGTTTTGGTGAAAATTAATTTTAGTAACCAAAACCAACATCATTACATTACAAACAAATAGTTAGAACTATAAATAAACACAACATTCCAAATGACGTAGTAAACATCATGTTATCATTAAAAAAGAGCCATTAAAACAAGGGCGCTCTCTAAATACTCATCGGTTTCCAACTTTGTGCATGTGACATTTTGTTGAAATAGTGATTAGATAGAGAAATAACCAAAACTATAAACATACCTATTTTGTAACTTTGAAAAGAGGAAGCATTTTTTTTTTTACGGCTGGTTCAAAATTCTCTAATAATCCTGGGGCCCATCAGCTTTATTACAAATTGTCATATTTATGGATATATTTCAGCTGTCTCTGAACGTTTTTTGATCAAACAAAGATGATTTTATTATTAAAATATTATGCTCAGTTTTTTCATTACCTCACAAAAATATTAGTCTAGCGCCCTCTCTACCAAAACTCAACTACCCCTTTAAAGTAAGCATTCATTATTGCTTTGCAGTGACAAAAAACATGTGGTGTCTGTCATCCATTGTCCATCCAGATGTACTATGAATATGACCCATCAAAAAGTATGCTTGGTAAGGTGCATGATTTTGGCAGAATGCAGGCAATTATCAAGCCAATATTCCTATTTTTGTTTTGTATTGTAAAAAAGGGCCGGTAATAGTTATAACTGTATTGATCCCGATGAAGATAAGAAGCAGTTAGCAATTAAGGAGACATGTATAAGTCTACTCTCAGTTTCACATGATATAATATCATTAATACTATCTGCCATGCACAGGGCTGCATGTTTTGTCGAACCCACTGGGGTGCAGCGAGACGTATAGTTCTTTAACTCGATCATCCTTATATTGTCAGTGGGAAATACTGAATCTACTGCCAGTGGATAAGAAACCAGACTATGTAAGTCCCAGGTATTAATCGATTTGTCTTTTACTTTTTACTTTTACTAGCCCTTCGGAGCGGACTAAAAGCTGGCGGGGCCCCCAGATTGCTAACAAAGCAACTTGCTTGTTCCTTTAGTGATATGTTTTTTTTTTTTTTTTTGCTTGTTCTAATAATTTCAATATCTTTTTGTTGCTTGTTTGTCGGAATAGGATTATAGTTATCTCAACTGACGACGAGAGTGAAGAGACAAGCTTATCCACAGCCAGAAGACATGATGGGTAGGTATTTTACATTGTATTCAGAGAAACATACCAGCCAAACAGAATTTACTGGAGAATCACAGTGATACACTAGAGAATGGTCTGGCTCAACTTTATGTAGACCAGGCTAAAATGGAGTTAGTTACAGCTACCGCTTGGAAGGGAAGAAAACCTCATGTAATTTAGACCAATTTATTAAGCTTAATTAAGATGTTATGTTTAATAAATGCAGTACCCCACTCCATTTAAAGGACAATGAAATCCATACAAACTATAGTATGCACTATACAACACTAAAATACTAAATATAATGGTATAGTCCCTGAAAATTTGAGCACAATTGGTCAAGAAATAAGAAAACTATGGCTGTTTGAAAAGAGCCATGTATTTCTTCGAGTGACTCAAATGGCAACGCAATCTTGCACAGTTGTGGACAACTCCCCATACATTCTGTACACAAAATTTCATTTTTTTCCAATTTCTCAACATTTATGTGTACCCTTTGTTTAAGTTCAACATATGTTTTGTAGAATGCTTTACAATTACATTGTAGCCTAAATGATAAACATTATTTGCCTGTATTTCAAAAACAGTACATGAAGTAATTGGTTATCGATGTGTGTATAAACAATCATGCAACTACAACATAGTGTGTTTTTCTTCTTTCTTTTTTTGCCCAGGTCTCAGCAAGGGCACAAAGGAGCAAAGCGAGTTAAAGTAGAGGACATTCCAGTAGTAATAGATGTTGAGTCTGATGAAGATGAAGATGTCAAACCACCAACGAGAGCACATCGTCAGGAAGAGCAAGATAAGCACATTCTCTATCGCGGGAAGTGGCATGCTTTTAAGAAAAGCAAAGAATTCTACAAAAACAGCAGACATGTCGCACAAGAAATGCTCTCTCCATCCACAGTAAACAACAGCGTACCAGCAGCCTGTGATGAAGAACTGAGTTTCATGATCAACACAACCAAACTTGACTTCCTGAGGACGTGACATGTGATGAAACGGGCAAGTATAAAAGACCTAGTTATTCAAGAACTGAGGTGATAATTACCAAAGAAAACGAGGCGGGTGGCCAGTCAGATCATAGGTACACACTACTGCGAAGGTACTTTAAACATCGCGACACTCCAGGATTTCAAAGGACGCTCTTTGAACTGCAGGATGACAATGGAATTCGGGCATGTACAAATGTACTCATTCGCTACGAGTGGCGAACTGAAAAAACTACTCTAAGGCTGACGCCGCATGGTAACAGCAAACGAGATGACACCCCATACATACGCTCAAAGAAGCAATTGCTAGCTAGTCTGAAGCAATCTTCTAAGGGTAAATCGGCCCAAGTGAAGATGAATGAAATCTTCGACCATGAGGGTGGCAGTACAGGAATTGAGTCATTTTCCTCTGTGGCTCGCAATAGACACCAGGTATATCGTCATAGCCCAAGTGAAAAGAAGGGAACTGATTTCAACAGATTAATGGAATTGAATGTATCGGGAGGATTTGTTAGGAGCGTAGAGTTTACCAATGACGATGGGAAAGGGCCCAATCCTCGATGTTGCCTGTACACAGACAAACAGATGGC
>JBAMJV010014643.1:0-24065 GCA_037951105.1 Echinarachnius parma
CAGTAAATTCCAGGTTGAAGATTTTGCCATCTAAGTCTTTTTAAAACAATATAAAGTAATACGATCTAAACACTAAACTTGTTTTCCACAATTTTTCAAAGGTGCGATTTAGCTTAATTACAGCACATAACCAAAACATTTCTCCGTGGGAATTTTCTTCCAAGAAATGTTTTTCACGTTTTGGGGTTGTTTTTGTTTTATTTACAAGTTAATTTGCAGTGACATTAATCCCTCTGTTTTGACACCCTCCCTTTTGTATCAATTGGGAGAAAAAAAACAATACTTTTCTGTGCTTTTAACCCATTCCACCAGTCTGATTCTGAAAATCTCTCGCTGTGGTCCATGGAGAATATGTTTTTTTTATAAAAATCCAATGTTGTCAAAGAGTTAAAAAAATTATGATGCATTATCCTTGTAATTGCTCCTGGCCCTGGTCACAAGCCCGCAAATGCCACATTTCAGAATCAGCGTTATTCGTAGAATCCGTCTAACGATCAATAATCCAAATTGGAGCGCATAAATCTCACTTTCAGAAATATTTATCATTATTAGAAATACAGATGAGGGTGATGAACTTTGAATGATCCATTTTATGTTCCCTCAATTAAATACCATTTTTTTTAGAAAATCTGTAGTATTTTGCCCAAAAACCTACAGAAATCAGTTTCCCTTCTCAGAACCCCTCAATAAATTATTTATTATTCATGCTTTTTTCATTGTCAACTTGAATGGCAGGAAACAAGCTGAATTGCAGGGTTTTACACTGAAATACATACAGAACTAGAAGGCCGTCAAAGTCAGCATACCACGCCTCCCATTAGCCCTGTTCTACCCCTTCGTCGGGCCTCAAACCCAGTCTAGATGTATTCAATATGTAAAAATGAAACATCTGTTCATCTTCACATTAGTGTCGGGTCAATAATAATTATTAAATAAATAATGATTTTTCGGAAACTTACCAATTTCTTGGCGCTTCAAAGTTCAGATCAGCGTGTTGCAATTCAATTCCGTTCCGTATTATTAACCCGGAATCGAAAGTACCGTACCATAACATATGGTACCGTGCGCGCGATCGCGATGCACACCTGGACTAAACTTGTTAGTTGCTGCTCGATTGGATTCAGCGCGAGCGAGGTTACCGTATACCGGTACCGCGCCTATAACGTGCAGATATTATTTAGGCACACACCGTGCATTAAATACATACTCAAACTTCAAGGTTCCACAGAATTTGCAGGGGTCAACCAATCATCACCAAAATCTAATCGATTCTTCCATGTCACTATCCAAACATTCCCTGAAAATTTGGTGCAAATCCGTTCACCCCGTTCTCTAGTTATCTTGTACACAAACAAACAAACAAAAAAAAAACAAAAAAAAAAACCAGACAAACAAACAAACATACGGAACCCTTTACATAACCCCCTGCCGATTTCATCGGCGTGGGTAACAAACAATGTTATTCATGCAATCAATGACAAATAACTGTGGCAATTTTAACTATATGTAGAGCAATAATATGGTTTTGAATAAAACAAAATTTGCAGAAATTATTTATTTGCTTTTTTAAAAAAGACAAATATTTGTTGTGTACTTTGACTCTCTGCAATTATCAATAATAAAGCTTTGAATAATTATAAACATTTTTTTCTTAGAGATCTTGTACTCCTGGCCAAAATGCAGAGATTTCATGCTTACCTTATATCCCTCAATCCAATGAATCAATAGTAATGGCTCTGAATAAATCCCAATTTCTGAGAAAATTTTGGTAATTATTTACTCAAGAAAATACAGCAATCAGCAGTGTACTTTTACCCGCCTCCAAAGATCAATAATATAGTTTCCGCATTTAAATCTCTACTTTTCAAAAATATTGCATTATTATTGAAGGTTTGAAGACCAAACAGAAATAAGTAGTGGACTTGAATCCCTTCAGTCATTGATTTATATATATGACGTTTGGATAAATCTCAAATTTTAAACAGGTGCCCTAACTATGTACTCCTTCAGTGGTTGTCAATATGGTTAAGAAGAAATCCCGACTTCTGAAAAGTTGGTATTATTTAGTGCAGAAATACGGCAATCAAAGCAGTGTACTTTAATCCCCTCCAAAGATCAATTTTATAGTCCGCATAAGTCTCACTTTTCAGAAATCCTGTATTTCTATTTAAAAAGACAAACATATAAAAGTTAGGAGTGAAATTAAATCCTTCAGTCAATAATGGCTTTGTATAAATCCCAAAATTCCTGAGGAAAATTTTTCTTTTATTTACTGAAGTAATACGGCAACCAGCAGTGTACTTTTCACCCGCCGATCAATCAATAATCTAGTTCCACATAATCCCAACTTTGAAGATAAACCATAGATTACTAGTGTACTTGTTTTGTATCTCATCATTCAACAATAAGATGGCCCCTATAAATCCAACTTTTTACAAATTGTTTTTATTATTACAAATCCCTTCAATGATCATTAATATGGCTCTTAACAAGCCACAAGTATCATTAGTATGATAGGAAATTGATCAATCAATAATTTAGTGTACTTTGTATCTCTTCATTGATCAATAATATGGCTCTCAATACATTTGAAATGTTTCAGAACTCTCTGTACTATTACTGAAATACAACCATCAGTGTCTACTTATAATTTAATGATCAATTTTATAGCTCTAGATAATCCCAAATTTTCAGAAATTCTCTATTATTGCTACCTTATATGTGAAATGGTACATACCCAAAGGAGCAAAAATATATCAGGAATACAGATAAACATGTGTCATGAGCAATTTTTACCGTTTGAAAAAAAAAAAATAATCATATTTGAAATCTTAAGGTTAACAATACAATTAAGAGCAATCATAAATTAACAATTTCTAGAGGTTAGATATGAGACAGTCACCATTCTTATATCTAGTTATTTTTTCAAGAGGATAGAAGTACATCACATTAATAAGCCATTTACAACAATCATATATACTTAATCTCTTTTTGCGTTCAATCATTACTAAAATGAACTCCTGTAATTAACTGTGTTATTGCTGTTTTACTTTCATTTTTAGACATTGTATTTTGTTGATAGTAATTCCAATTTCATATTGACATATATTCGGTTCATGTTTAATTTTCATTATGAGATTTAAGTGTGTTTTTAGGCTAATTATACACATTATAATTATATTTGTTGATAGTAGTAAATTTTATATTCTATTCCTTTCACAAGTATTCAAAGTGTGTAATGAGGCTCTTGAGAGATAATCATTACACTGTGTTTTTTGCAATCCAAACTTAAGTGTCAAATTGTCTTGCACCAACATCCATTTAAACAACTGTTTTTCTTACTTTCTTTCATATTTCAGGTGTGGTTTGAAGGTCTACTTAGGATCACCCACAATGTCAAGGCCAATAATGTCCTGTCCCATGCAGATTTTGCAGAAACAGTAAGTATGGACGATTCATTTCCTACATGATGAAGATGATGATGATGATGATGATGAAGATGATGATGATGATGATGATGATGATGATGATGATGATGATGACGACGACGACGTCAAAAACAACGTCAACGACGGCAATAACAGCAACAGCGATGGTGGTGAAAGGAATGATGATATTGATGATGGTGTGGTGAAGATGATGATGTTGATGCTGCTGATGATGATGATGCTGATGATGATGATGAGATGACGAGAGATGACAATTATAATGTGTATGAGGAAATAAACAATTAGAGGGATACAAAATTTTGTGCTTGACAGTACAGCAAAGAAACAAAACAGCATTTAGCTTCCCTTTAAAATATTTGTAAGATTCAAATAAAAAACAGCATTATGTTGTAGTATTTCCATTGAAACAATGTAACATGGCCAATACTTCATTCTTGATTGAGATTTTGAATCACAAAAACATACTTTTTTTAATACAAGAACAGTAATGATTTCCCAAAATATGTATGTACATTAAACATTCTACTCAATACAAACATTATCAATAAACATATTCTGTGTTTCCCCTTTTAGCTGGATGAAAATCTGTTTTCAAGTGAACCCTCGGGCAAGATCCCGGTGCGGAATCTGACGAGGACGTTTGCATCGGGCAAGACGGAGAAGATTGTCTTCAAGTCACTGGAGGAGCTCGGGCTTCCATCGGGAAAGGTAGGAACAAGTACAATCATTAATCCTCTGGCCCTGGGCCACTTGAAGTTAGCTGCTTTGGGCCACCAAGATAATAATAAGATAATGGGTTTGATTTAGGGCAAGACAGAGAAGATTGTCTTCAAGTCGCTGGATGAGCTCAGGCTTCCATCAGGAAAGGTAGGATCAAGTACTATCATTAATCCCTGATTAATCTTGATTGTATTTGCCCAATTATGCCACAAGTTATATCCTAGCATTGAGTACAAATATAATTGCAAAAACATATAGATACACACACATAATAGTGTGATGATTACAATGCTCCTGATAACCCATTCATGACTGGTCCCTAAAATACTCTGGCTCTGGTCTATGGAGAATACATGTTATACAACAAATCTAGAAGTTTTACAATGGGTTAAAGTTCTGAATAAGAAGATATATTTCTCTGTCTCTCTCTCTCTCTCTCTCATTTTGATATAAGTACATGTACTTCATTCCATTTACTCAGTTTAACCAAAGTGAAGCACAATTTTACAATTTACAAGAAAAATTGAGAGAGAAAATTATATGCTCAGATGTACATGTATATATCCATTTCACATCTGATTTGTTTGGTTCTTTTTGTAGTTGTTACAATTGATAAAAAATATACGGTGCCAAATTTAATTACAACTTTGTGTACAGAAATCTGATCAAGAAACGCCTTGACCATGAATACACATTTGAATAATAATTCCCTTTCCCACAAGAGTGTATAGTATACTGTGGTAGATTTGCATTGTCGTCACGAATCAGAGAAGGAGGAGGGAGATCGATATGTGGGTGGCATAGCAAATGTCCAGGAAAAACAAATGCATTGTTATTTTAGGGGATACTTTTTTCGAAACCAGTTGCTATTATCCCATTGAAGCTGATTTGATTTGGAATAACATGCATTTTCCAGAGACCACAGCCAGTCTATAGAGTGTTTTGGGTAATAGCTCTGAGTGGATTAAAGCAGCAAGCAATCTGTAGTTTGTTGTGCATAATTAAACTGCATGAGAATTTACAATGATTTTTAGTTCATTGTCAAATTTGATATCAACTAAGTTGTTTTGGGTTTTGTGGTTTTGGGCCTGCAGACCAGTTTGAATTTTTGTTTTATTTCTTAATTGTTTTGATCCACAGATAGGGGGGGGGGGGGACGACAAGAATTCCCACAAAGGTGGTGACATTTTGTGGGGGGGGGGGGGGGTGGGGGGTTAGGAGGGGCAATGGGGGGAACAAGAATTCCCACAAAGATGCTGGAAAATTTACCCCACCCCCTCTCCCATTCCCTTAGCTCTAACACTAGTACATTGTTCTGTGCTGGTGCCAGTAAGATAATAGATAGTGATATTGATGTGCCTTACTGTTATTACAAGAAAACAAGCCTATTGATTTGATTTTATTTGATTTGACTGATTTATTTTCCCACAACAAGGTATAGATTGACTCCCCTTGGCTAAACCACTTAGGTACATGTATGTTTTTGTTCCATTCTGGTGCCAGTAAAATAACATGCAGTGATATTGATATGGCTCTATGTTATTGCAAGAGAACAAGGCCTATTGTTAGTTACTGTACACTCAATACTTAGGTGTCTGCCTTTAGCAATCTGACATTTTGTTTGATGAAACAAAAATCCCTGATTTAAATTAGTTTGTGAGACGGTGTCCTCCCTTTCCTGTAAAAGACCATGAATGTAATTAAATTGTTGGAGACTTTTCGATATTGGTATAACACTTATTCTTCATAAACCCTAGCCATAGATGTAATACATCTAGAACTCGGCCTCTAAAGGGTTGCATTATATTTTAATGAGATTTTGATTATTCTGTTAACCTGTTCAGGACTGGTCTTTGGAGAATGCATGTTATAATAAAATAAAAATGTCTGAGTGGATTAACCTGTCACGATTGGTTCCAAAAAAACTCAGGCTCAGGGTCTATAAGGAAGGCAATTTTGACACAAAAAATAATATTCTTGAACCAGTTAAATCATGTACAAATATCTCTGTGGATTACAATACGATGTTTATTTAGTCTCAGCGTCATTATTTGTAGGTCTCGTTGATATTATTTTGATCTCCAGTTCACCTCGAAATTTGTAAAGTAAAATTTGTAGTAATTAGCTTTTTTTTTGCTCTCTTCACTTCATCCAATATTGCTAGAAATATAATGAAAAAACAAACAAATCAGATGTTTTACCACCACACCCATCTCCATTCCATTAAACCAAATGTAGTCTTTAGCTTAAATAGTTTCCAATTAATTTCATTTACTTCACCTCCTCCATTGTAGCAACAAAAAAAACATATTCAGGATTGTAGTCGAGTTTGTCACTGAATAGATCCCTCCACTCAAAAAAAAAAGAGAAAAGAGAAGAAGAAAAAATTAGGAAGAATGAGAATGAATAATCATCACACAAATTGAGATTCTGACTTCATCAAAAACAAATTTTACAACTCAAGTTACATTCCAAGTGATTTAATTTCTTTTCTATTTTTGCTTGTTTTATGTGCATGTTACAGAGTTACTTTCACAGAATTTCCTTTGGCTGTTAAAAATAACGATACAATTTCATACCCAGGGTAATTTTTTGATGTTAATACAAAAACCACAATCAAGGATACACCACTCAATCTGAGAAATTGGTTTTGTCAAAATAACAAATTATAGCTATTGTTACATTCAAGTGTTTTTTGTTTATATTTTCTTTGCCTGTTTACATTAATGTTACAGAAGGCCTAAGCAAACTACCACCACATGTCCAAAAATACAAATTACATTGCTCTTGAAGAGTATTTGCAAAGTAAAATTAAAAGAGTCAATAGTCAAATTAAGTGTACACTTGTACCTTTTCAGGTACTCAGGAAATTTCACAAGTTGTATTGTTAAGATTTGCAAAAAATGTCATATGCCATATTCACAAGGGGCATAATTCAACCAGCTATATCAGAGCTGCCAAGTCTCTCAGATTTCACAAGAAACTCCCTGAAACGGACCAAGATTACTGCATCGGATTTCATCCCATCAGCCAATCTCCCTGATTTTTATCATTAGGTTGTATGCATTTGATATTATGTATACCTCCCTGATTTCCAATGAAATTTCCCTAAATCTTCTTGTTATTTAAATGATTGTTTATAGTGTTTGCTGGTTTATAAAGCCATATTCAAGGCTTATTCAGGCTACACACATTAATATTACAATGTCATATGATCACATCCATGACGTTCTGGCTTGTTATTTACATGATTGTTATAGTGTTTGCTGGTTTATAAAGCCATATTTAAGGTGAATTATTCCGGCTATTGATATGAATATTACAATGTCATATGATCATATCCAGGACTTTCTGGCTTATTTACATGATTGTTATAGTGTTACAAATGAGGCATTTTTTGCTGGTTTAAAAAGCCACATTCACAAGGGAAATTAACTTCTGACTTTCCACATGAATCTTACAATGTCATATCCTAGGAACTTTGGGCTGGTTATTTACGTACATGAATGATATAGTGTTACAATTGAGGTATTTCCTTTTTTGGGGGCTATATATTTCTGCGAATGTTGATATAATCTTACTTTTGCTATGACATTCGTCCCTGATTTACTTCTAATTGTGATATTTCAGGCGTCATTTGACCTTCTGGGTATAGATAGACCTCTCCCACACATTTATTGTTAGTATTTTTGTTACTATGTTTCAATTCAAAATGAAAGAATGACACATGATATATATCACAAGGTACACCTGGCATGCTATTCCCATTGGCCAGTGTTCTGCTAAATTAGTCCGGCCTAAATTGCAAACTAAGTGTCGACTAACCCCTGACTAAGTGGAAAACTTTAGTCCGGACTAAAATGTTTTATTCCGGTAGGCCTGTTTATGACTTTAAGCAAGCCTAAAGTGATAAGTTTGCAGGTTTAACTAATCTGAGGTGTTGACTAAAGTGTGGATTGTACCGTTAGTCCAAGCCTAAGTTGATACATTCGTTAGTCCAAGCCTAAGTTGATACATGTAGTAGAATATCACCCTTTGTGGTAGTTTGTACTTTTCACTTCCTTAAAGATATGGTTGTTACTATATGATATGACGAGATACACAGCGAAAAGGAGGCAGAATTTTGACATGGTGAATAACCAATAGAGAAAGGGAACAAGAAAGTAAGAAGGACGCACTTTTGAAACATAAAACAAACAAAAATAGAAAAATGAAGCAAGAGAAAAGGAGGGGTGAGAAGTGGAAAATGATAGAATGGATAAAAACATTAATGTACAAAAAGAAAAGTAAGGAAACAAAAAACAAAAATAACCAGACTAATTGGAACAACAGACAGAAACATACTGTATGCTTGCACACATACTCACACACACACACACATATAAATACACACTCAGGCAGGCAATAGCACCACAAAAGTAAACCTGAAAATGTTTCATATCAAAATAAATGTGGTTGAACAATACCAATATATTTCAGGGTTTGACAGGCACGCATTTAACCTTTTAGTAGATATTATTGACTCGATTATGTCCCGCTGTGATCAGCATCTCTCTATGAGATTTCTGCTCTACTTGCGCCTAAACGAAAAAAGCGCTAGGAAAACGGCAGGAAAGCGCACTTAACCCAAATAAAGAGATATTGCAAGAAGAGCTAGCCTAGGTGGTCTCAATATAAGATTGCACTTAGGTGACATCCACCAGCTTCACTTGCGCTCGCCTCACCTAATTGAGGGGTTGCCATGTTACGGAGATGTGTTGCATCCCTGATAAAGGACTTCTGCTAATGAGCAGCTTCTTTAATAGATCCTCATCTCAATGGCTTTAAAGGTGCGCCATAATGTGCAAATATCGGATTCGTTACGCTGTAATCACGCTGGCCAGGAGGATTCAGCATTTCAATGAGCTTTTAAATAGACCTGCAGTTTCTGTATGCATATAAATGGTAATGCTAGAGAATTTCCTTGTACCCAGGCAGGCAGGGTAAAATCAAGATTTCACAAAATTGAAACTCGCTCTGACCTGAATCTAGTGGCACTAAACAAGAAAAAACAATCCTGTCTTTTTTTATGGTTGCCCATTGGGGAAAAGTTAAATTTGGAAAATTTGTATTGACCCAAAGCTAATTTTAGTGGCCCCAGCCAGAGGATATGGATATATGGATATGTGTGAAGAAGCATGATCAAAATATTTGTCTAGGGGCTGTCCAAGGGCTAAATAGTGATGCGCCCGCAAGCGTTGAAAGACGGAACGGCGCTATATACATGTTAGTAGGCACCATTATTTTGATTAATTATTTTCCTGTTTATCCCCTTGTCTAGAGTAGATATAAAGGGACTGTTTTCTGTGCAGTTGCTTTTTGCTGTTTGACACAGAAGCAGTTCTGCTGTTTGGAGGTCAACTAGGGCGCAGCGGTTAGGTGCTAATTTTGATCATGGCATATAGAAATGTGTAAAGAAACATACATGATCTAAATATGTGTCTGCTAGGGATGTCCTGTTTATCCCCTGTCTAGAGTAGATATGAAGGCATTGTTTCTGTGCAGTTGCTTTTTGCCGTTTGACACAGGAAGCAGTTCTACTGTTCTGAGGTCAACTAGTGTGCAATATGCGAGGCTGGTTTTTCTGGACATGGGAATCTAGGGTTAGTTAAAACGGGGAAGATGATAATAAGTATCAAAATGGCTCCGTGTTAAATAGAAGTAATATAATAATATTATTATTATCATTATGAGTATAATAATTATTTATCTTTCAAGAAAGGTGATTTGGGCTATATTAATATGCGTGTCAAAAAATATGTATTTGGCGATACTAACCACATATGAAAATATGCTTCAGTTTTACACAAAGATAAGCCTAAAGCACATTTGAAAATGCATTTTAGGGAAGATAAATGTTTCTCTTGATTGATCAGCAAATGGTCAGGTCAAGTATTTAACCCGATCACTACGGGGACCGAGAATTCTCGGTCCCCGTTGCGCCTACTCATATACGGAACCGAGATTTCTCGGTTCCGAGCAAGGGCTATATTAATAGCATAAACAAACATGTATGCATCTTGTAAGTACAATATTATTTGCTGAATACAAAGATTGAACCCTTTGGCTACATGTATATCAAGTTTCTCCGACTATAGTTGTGGATTATTGTTTTATTACAATTTTATCATGGTAAAACACAAGTCTAATTTTAGGATATTCGTATACAAACACATACAAGCCAGTTCATAGTTATCGCACAGAATTTCGATTCGCTGAGCCTTTACCATGCATATCGAGCGCCTCTATTGTGTGAACTACTTGACCAGCAAACTCACGCTAGGTTGAATAGAAGCGAATCCAATGCCATGGTCAACCAGATATCGATCGGTTCTTTTGTGCGTGCCCAATGCGGTAACTCGACCGGTCCGTAAAATAATCTCGTATATAGCTATTGAAGCAGTATATCAATTGGCGTAGTAAAAGGGTTAATGTGATTCTTTTATTTCTTGTCATGTTGCATCTGTTTATATAGAGAAATTAAATTTCTCCCCCCCCCCCAAAAAAAAAATAAAATAATAATAATATCAGATTACAAAAATACACATTTTTATCAACCATTCATCAGCAGTCGCAGCCGAAACGTCGCAATACACTAGTTTGTATACATCGTGAGACAACCGATCTATTCGTTCTTTTCATTCATTATTTGTTTTGCACATTTTCAACAAAGTTACTATATCCCTTTAAGGAAGACAGACAAACATCTGACAAAGTTTTCTTAATGAGTAGCAAGGATGAGTCTTGAGATATCAGTGCTGACAATCTTGATTGGGGAAAATCCCTATTAGAAGTGTCCTTGGGGAATGACGTTGTAAGTGTTTCAAGTGTGATGGTAAAGAGAAAATTCATTTAGCTTATCAAGAGGATGTGATTTTGTTAAACCTTTGCCTACGAGAACCGGGTGGGCTATGGAACAAAGTCTATGGGATTTCACAATCTCAAAGGGAACGGTTAAAATATTTACATTTCATCAATCACAGCCAAGTATTGAAAAATAAGTATCAAAATAAAATCAGCGCCAAAATGGTAAAATGCATTGTGAGTTTTGCATGAAGAAGGGCTCGATGTCTATAAAGAGGGCTATTGTGAGGATGCCGTTTGAAGTGCTTTGTCAGTGTTTGAATGAAGGGAAGATGACGTGCAAGGAGCATCTTTCATAGCGATGATGAGCGAATAATGTTTAACCCATTGGCTATGGAACTCTGATGCAAAATGTATATCTGGTGTACCGTATGTCTTTGGGATATACATGTACACGTCTTGGCAGAATAAAATTGCGTCCACTGAGTTTAAGTTTATTGTGAGCTTTGCATGTAGGAACGTGAAGTTCATATGGCCTCTACATAGAGTGACGTTCAAATGCTGTGGGTGTTTGAATGGAAGGGAAATGATGTGAAAAGGCTGTTTAACCCTTGACTACGGGAGACCAAGTGGGTTGTGTATAAAGTCTATGGGGAATTCAGAAACTCGAAGCAAACGGGTTAAAGTGATTGTGAGAATGACGTTAAAAGTGAATTGTTAGCATTTGAATGCAAGGGAATGATGTAAGAGGCCCTTTGTACATTGTTGGAGAACGGATATTAGTCAAACTTTTTGATTTTGGTGACTGAGTGTGTGAATACAAAATGTAGCATTTGCTGAAGTGTGATTATCTATGGGAGAAGTGTGTGTGTATGAATGCCAAAATGTACTCAGTGTCCAATTGGTTAAAGTGCATTTGAAAGTGTTGCATGCATAGAACATGACGTCTAAAAGGCACCTTTTCTTTCAATGGTCATAATGGTTATAAAGTGGCTTTATCAATGTTTTTCCATTGTGAGTGTTGCATGTACAAAATATGACGTTAAAGATACATCTTCTGCAGGCCTATAATACATTGTATGGCGTTTTAAAGGGCTTTGTGAGCAGTACTCGGCATTTAATGTAGGGGAAATGATACAAAAAGGCCATTTTGCTGTGAAGGTGACAATATGACATTAAAATATGTATTGGGAGCTTTGAATGTATGGAAGATTATATAAACTGAGCTCTTGTGTACTTATGGTGATGGGTGGCACTTAATGGGAACAGACACCTAAAAATAATATTCTCATAAATAAAAGGTAATAGATTGTGTACTTTGTGAGTGTTAAATGTAGGAACAATGGTGTAGAAAAAAAGCTGTTGTGTAGGAATGAGAAGTGAGGGATGAACGTTAATTTGGACTCCTGTGAGTGTTGTGTATGTTAAAAAGGACATCTAAGGGGCCCTCTGTGAAGGTATGGTGAAGGATGGTGTTTATACAGTCTGTTGTGAGTGTTAAATGCAGTTAAATTGACATTTAAACAGCCTCGTGTGTGTGTGTTGATAATGAGGCAAGGATGTTCAGCTATTGATGATAAAGAGGATGACATTTAAACAGCCCTGCTTGCTTGTAGGACATCATCGCCCCCCCCTCCCCCCCCCCCCAATGCATAAATAGACTTTTCGTTTGTCACTCTAAATTTCTGGACTGAGAGATGATGACGTCACATTTACCTTTTTGTGCTTTGAGTGCTGATTTTCAAAGACCCTTTTCAAAGACCCTGGTATTGTAAACGGGACAAAAGTTTGAACAATGGAGAAGCGAGAGAGAGAATATTATTGAAGGTAAAAGATATGAATGATTATGACATTCAGGAAAGAAAGCTGTTACTCTGCATGTTTTATATTGAGCAACTATTTTTCTCTCTTAACAAAATAAGTAACACAAATTGTAACATGTCTACATCAGTGTATGCAAAACTAAAAATCAAAATTTAAAACAAAGTCCAAATTTGCAGCCTTCTTAGTAGTGTTCTTCCTGTTTAGAAAAAAAACACACCTGAAGCTACAAAACAGTTTCATTTAGTGCTATTTTCTTGGGGTGTGATTGCAGTTGGTACTATGCTGCATGATAACAGAAGATAAGTAAGTGAGGGACATAGTTGTGTCTCTTAGGAAAAGCAAAATGTGATATGAAGATGAACAAATCATGGAATCAATATTGACTCGTTCAATGAAGATAAAGATTGGGAATGATGGACCGAGGAACCCGATACAGGGAATCTGAAAGTGCATTCATAGATATGGATATGGTGGGACAGTGCATGTAATACATTTGGAAGTGTGATGATGATTCCCATTATTACACAAAGACCAAATTACTTTACCCAAACAAATATGTTATTTTCTACGAAGACAGTGTTCAAAAGGGAGACAAATCATGAGTCAGGACACTTTTGAATAAGCTCAGATTTCATTTTAGAAGCTGCAATTGAATACATCTTGATAGTCAATTCAAGGAGGCTTTTAAATCGGCAGTGCAGATAACAGTGTATATTTTGCTGTTGTTTGAAATGTTTGAATTTGTTGCATTTTAAAAACATTTTAATTAGAACAGAAGGTCAATAAAAATGAGCAATCCTTTCACTATAAATGGATTAAATTAAATGAAACTAAACCCTGTTCATGTCCGAATGTCATTTCTTATATGGTAATGGAAGTCAAATTTGCTAATTTTAAAAACATGAGAACAAATTAGTAATTTGCTGTATTATATATTTGTTATTCTTGCCCGTAGTTGTCCCATCCTGGATAAAGTGATTGCCATAAAGTTAACCCATTCAGGATCGGTCTTGAAAAATACTTAGGCTGAGGTCTGTGGGGAATATGTGTTCTACTGAAAATCAAACCAACTTGACTCCTTGCCTATGAGATATTGCATTTCCCATAGTGAATGGGTATCACAATGCTCGAAATTAACTTTTTTTCTGCTGGTGGCCCGGTCGGGCCAGTAAAATTAGTATTTTTCCAAATTTGGTGGCCCGAAACCAAAAACTACTGGCCTGAAAAAAATAAGGAAAAACAAAAGATAAAATGAATACAATAACCATTATGAATAGTTTTTAGGGTACTAGGCAATACTTTGGTTTCTCAATTCTTATCACTACATCTCCATCTATATCCTTCGCATCGAGAGTCAGCTGAAGTGACTACATCACAACACAATAACGCATGACACTGTCACATAACTAACAAATGAGAGTGTCAGTGCTCTGACAACACAATATCTCAACTCACCTCTTCACAGCAAAAACATCAATGTCGTCTTCTAGACATATCACACATCGAGAACAACTCTCTCTCTCACTTCACGCCATATCCTACAAGAGTGCAAGAGCGCAGAAACAAAACACAACACTAGTGTTAGCGTGGCAGTCATGGAACAAACACTTCAATCTTCTAGGACAGCACTCTCCACTAATCACCATTCATGTCTCGAAATTGCCTGGTGACACCCAACACATGACAACACTCATAAGCAGACTATTGGAAAGATGCGTAAGCACATACTCATTCTATCTGAGATAATCATACAGAAAATCAGACATATCATCAAGACGGCGCATACATTAGAGCGATATCAACTTATGAGACACAAATACAACTTCTGCTACATCAATAAGCGTAGACTCTAGGAGACATCTCTGCTGCACTCTACGAACTACAACACAAAACAACAATATATAAGCCGAACACACACTGAAATATACTACGCGCACTACGTCATTCATTCATCTGACACAGCATTGATTCTTTTATAAACAGGGTACAAACAAGCGGACTTCTCTTCTCAGCCGAAGATGTGATGGACAATAGGCTATATATTTTCTACACACAAACATGAGCAACAAAACTCAAGACACACCTAACAACACAACACTGCACACAATGATGGACACACTCTCACACTAGGGATAGTTCTCTACTGAAGGTCTGGCTACAAAAACTTACTGTAGACAGCCGAACACACAGCTCTTGTGTCTATTACACGAGAGCGACGGGTGTAGTACACATAGAGAGCACAAACACTGCGTGAGGACTATATATTTCTATTATCGGAATGCTACATTTAAAAGCACATGTCTCATTGTCCATAGTCTAACACATGACACATCAGGTATTCAAGTACATGCAACTATATTAGTTATTGTGTGGTGATGCATAGAACTTTCTTAATGTCTTCTCTCTAGAGTGATATGGACTCAGTGTGTTCTGCTAGCTTGCATGATCTGTTACTCTGCTCTTGACTTGACAGTATCGCACATATTGAGGACTTCCAATGGGACAAATTTTAGATTAGTGCGAACAATGAGATGCTTAATGTTACGCGCTAGACAAACTTTTTTTTATGTAGTGTGTGAGGGATTGGAAGTATATGTGATGTTTATTTTTGTAGGTTGGGGAGAGTGTGTGGGATGGGGTTGGTGGGGGTTTTATGTGTGTGTGTACGGTAATGCCAGTCATATGAGTGGCGTGCGCAACAAGGGTTCCGTATACAGGAGACATGAGAGAGATTACGTTGATTCAGACAGAGATGTCGTCATGTGTCGTGTATACAGAGTATTTGTACATGTATGGGGGAGCACAGATTGAGTTATATATCTTGTTTTGTGACCGCGTCACAGATCTTGAGTGGAGCTGAGTGTATAGGGTCACTGTCATTACGATGCGTACTGAGTGAGTGGACAATGTCACACACATGAGTGGGCGATTGTTTTTAGTATCATGATGATGTACATCATTGATGTAGAGAAGGACTTGCGGGATTCACGCGAGAATGGTGTACAGGAGATACACACTATATGTATAGAGAGTCGATTCAGGCACAGAGAGAGAATCACAGTTGACATGGGAACAAGGAGTGTAGACTAGGGGGGAATGGTTTTGTTAGTGTTAGGCGTATACATAGTACACACACATAAGGATCTATGATGCTAAGGTTGTATGAGGGTCTGTACTCTATGGGTATGTATGGGGATTCGATGGATATTTTGTAGAGCATTAGAACAATACAGTGTAGAGGGGGATTGAGTGTTTATGTGACTCTGTGGATTATGTTGGAGGGGTTAGGTGTGGGACGGTGGTGTCACTTTTATATGGAGAGCGGGAGAGAGCTATCACACAGAGGACTTTGTAACGTGGGCATGGGAGTTACATCTAGGGTAGTGAGGACACAGTATAGTGGTGAGATGTGTATGGTGATGATTAACTGGTTGATCATGTGTGTAGGACAGACGTACGTGGACAACTGCGTGTGATATTACACTGTACACTAACTGGTATTATGTGTCATATTAGGATATGGGGGACGACAAGTGGGGTTGGACTCTTTAACATGTAGGGCATGTTGATTGTGACAGAGAGTAGACTGTCTTGACATAGTATTGAGTGTCATGTGGTGTGGTGTCATGGGAGGATTGGTGTGCTCGATGGGTGCAGAATGAGTCTGGTGTTAGACATATGTAGACTATTCTATGTGTATATAGATATATATGTAGCCACTTGGATGAGTAAGTTCTCATATAGATTTTGTGTATATTATATTCCGATGCCATTAGAACAATAGATCTGATGGTTCGAGTGTGTGTATACGATCTGACTATACTGTGATATGTAGTATACGATTGCATTTTGATAATACGGTACAGACGGACATGGTCTACGGAGGAGAGATGGTGGTGGGAGGAGGACACGTGAGAGTGTGGTATGTCACGATAGTATGTGGATTGTGATGTTGATAGTATGAGGAGTGGTGGACGGTGGAGTGTCTCTGGATGGAGATTATCTTCTGTGTGGGTAGAGTATATGTGAGTGGTGGTGCAGATGAGAGTGTGGAAGTAGTGAGATGGTGTGCAGAGAGAGTGACATGTGGGGTGTTGAGTGTGGAATGTGTCACACTAGGACTGATATGTCGTTGACAATAGATGACAGGGATGTGTTGGTGAGGAGTGTGGGGTGACGTGGGCATGTGGTATAGGGGGAGGTTATTGTGAGAGGTTGTGAGAGGGAGGAGAGGTCAAGGTGGTGAGGAGAGCACGAGGTGTGGGTGTAGAGTTACGGTAGACTATATAGGGAGTGTATATGTAGTGTGGTGTATATATGTGTGTGAATAGAGTGGCGTCATATGTGAGGGGGTGATTATAGAGCAGGTGATGCAACATTTCACTGTAGGTGCGATGAGGACAATGGAGGAATGATGTCAGAGTGATGACATAGGAGACTACTTATAGAGACGGGGAGCAGTATAGAGGATAGGAGTATGTTGACTAGTATCATGTCCTAGGGTTGGTGAGGGGAGCGAGTTGGAGGAGGTAGATAGAGAGGAGATGAGGTAGAGATGAGTAGATAGAGTGACGAGACAGTTGGTGAGGTTGATGAGAGTATGGAGGGATAGTAGGATTGTGGTGTGAGGAGATAGTAGAGTGTTATCGTGGTCGTATATTATGGAAGTGTGAATACTATGATGTAGAGTGTTACATTTTCTTATGTATGTGTACGTGACGATATGTACACATGGTTATCACATGAGAGAGTGACACTATGGCATTAGCAGTGGTTAGGTGTGTCAAGTGTTATGTGAGATGGTCAAGTACACCACAGTGGTGAATGACGTCGTGAAGGGAGAGCGACAGGGATGGGGGGGATGTTGGCATATGGTGTGAGTGACACAAATAGACATGAGACAGGAGTAGTGAGTAGTGACATTGTATTTGGACTTGTGAGTTGGGGGAGTGGGGGGAGGATGGTGGGGTAGGGGTGGTTGGGTGGGGGGGGGTGGGGGGTGAAGGGGGTGAGTTGATGGGTGTGTAGTGGTATTATGAGAGAGAGTTTGTAGACACAGGAGACTCAGATACAGGATTTGGGTTTGAGTCTGTGGGTGCGGTAGTAGAGGGTGGTTACGTAGAGTGATGTAGTATCAGGAGTGGGGGGGAGATGACAGATGTTTTAAGCATGGGGGGTAGTGAGGTCTACTGTGGGTGTGAGAGGTGTGGTAGGTGGTGTGGTAGTTGCATCTCTTGTGATGTGAGATGATGTGGGAGATGAGAAGAGAGTGATTGGGGGGGGTGTTAGTTGTTAGTGTGGTTATTAGTATTGATCATAGTGTGACTGTTGGTCTTAGTGTTGGTAGTGTAGTATGGTGTGGTGTATCTTAGTACAGGTGATGTTGTGGTGTGACAGTCATGGATGATGTGGTTAGATGAGTCAGTGTGGTGTGTAAGGTACGTTGTGATGTACTTGGGACTGGGATTTATGGCTGGTAGTGATGAGATTTTTCACATTGGATTGGGTACGTATCAGTACAGAGTAGTAGCGAAGGAGTGTGATGTGATGAGTGTGTGTGTGAGTTTGTTATGTGTGTGTCTCTCGTTGGATAGTCTCTGGTGTATGTGTGGAGGTGTGTTTTGTGTGCGTGTTTGTTTTGGGGGTGAAGTGTGGGTTGTGGTGGGTGGTATGATGGTATATTGGGAGGTTAGGAATATGGGTTTTTTTAGGGTGGGTATATTGGGTGAATGTTGTAGTGGGGGGGTGTTATGAGGTGGGGTTTGTTTGTGGAGGGTTTTGGGTGGGGGGGTTGTGGGGAATGGGGGGGGAGGTATGGGGGTGGGGTGTGTTTTGTTTTGGTGTTGTGGATGGTTTTTGGGGAGTGGGGGTGGGGGGGTGGTGTGTGTTGGTTTGGGGGGGGGGGGGTGTGGTGTGTGTATGGTTGGGTTGGGGTGGTGTGGGTGTGGGGGGGGTTTGTTTTTGTAGGGGGGGGGGAGGGGGTTTTGGTGAGGGTTGTTTAGGTTGATTTTTGTGGGGGGGGGGGGGGGGGGGGGGGGGGGGGGGGGGGGGGGGGGGGTTTAGGGGGTGGGGGGGGGGTTGTTGGGGGTGTGGGGTGGGTGTTTTGTGGGGGTGGGGGTGTGGTTGTGAAGTTGGGGGTTTGGGTGTGTTTTGGTGGGTGTGTTGGGGGGGGGGGGGGGTGTGGGTGGGGGGTGGGTGGGGTTGGTTTGGTTGGATGGGGGGGGGGGGGGGGGGGGGGGGGTGGGGGGGGTGTTTGTGGTTTTGGGTTTGGTTTGGTTTTTTTAGGGTGTGTGATGGGGGGGGGTGGTGGGTGTGTGTGTGTTGGGGTGGGTGGGGGTGTGTGTGTTGTGTGGTGGGTTTGTGTTGTGGGTGTGGTGTTTGGTGTGTGTGTGTGTTGTGGGTGTGGGTGGGGGTGTGTGTGGGTGGTGTGTGGGTTTGTGTTTGTGTGGGTGGGGGGGGGGGGGTTTTTGGGTGTGGTGGGGGGGGGGGGGGGTGGTGGTGGGGTGAGGGGGGGTGGTGGTTGGGGTGGGGGGTGGTGTATATATATATGTTGTGTAGAGTGTAGTGTGTGTGTGTGTGGGGTTTATTGGGGTGATGTGTGGGTTTAGAGTTAGAGTCACAGTGTAAGTGGGGTGTGTTTGTGGTGATTGTGATATATGGTGTGTGAGATGAATATGGTAGAGATGGGAAGTGACAGTGTATATTCAGTATCACATTGTGATCATGAATATAGTGTTGTATGTCTTCTATGTTGTGAGTCTTTGATAGCAGTACTGTGAGAGATAGGTTACAACAGTTGGAGGGATACGGTGTGTATTTGTGTGATACCGAGAGGTGGATAGGGATTTGTGCATGATTGTTCAGCACTCGCTGGGAGGTGTAGATATGTAGAGAGTATGTGTGGTGTTGGAGTACGTTGGTGTGCAGAGCACTATGTGTGATGTGGTACGTGGTAGAGGGTATTCTAATGTGAGATTTGTGTAGTGTGTGAGATGTTTAGCTAATAGAGCATTATAATGTGGATATGACTTATGTAGTGTTGTCAGTGATAGAGGGATAACAGTGACATATCAGGTAGGATTACTATGTAGCAGTTGTGTTTATATTTTGTGAGTGGGAGGTAAGTGTGGGACACGTACATATAATCTTATACGATGAGTGTATAATGTGAGGCATTCGAATCTGAGATAGGTAAGTGTAGTGTAACAGAAGGAGTGTGTGTCATGGTATCACATAGAGGGAGACAGATGTAGGTGGGAGAGATGTTATGATGACATTTATGAAGATGCTCATGGTGGCACTCACTAGTGGACGTTATAGGGATGGGGGGATATGGGTTAAATGATTATTTAGTGGTAGAGAGTGATATTAGTATGTTGCACAACACGTATGGTGGGATATCAGAGTTGAATATGATTGTTGGGTGAGGAGCTGTAGGGAGTTACACAAGTGGTTAGTACGGTGGTGATATGGACACATTGTGGAGGTGTTGGTATATTGTATGTGGAGTTATACATAGTTGTACTGTGTTAAACTCACTTTGCCACAATCCGTGATATGCGTGTCTGAGTAGAGTAGGGTACATAAGTTGGGGTTGACAATTGTTGAGGTCAAAGAGATCAATGGTTTGACGGGGGGTAGTTTTTGTTGTCTATATATGTTTTCTAGGACTATTAGGTATGATGTGCGGGAGTCAGGATGAGCCGTGATGTATACTGTATATGAGATGGATGGGTTGATTTATCTAATTGTATGGATCGATAGGTGTGGTGTGTAGTTATATGAGGGAAGAGGGTTTACAGAGGAGTGTGTCATACATGCTACGAGAGAGTAGGATTATCTACATGACTCAGTGAGATAGATTAAAATCTATAGGAGATGTTTGGTCATTGTATGTACACAGAGTATTATGATGTTTGGGTGGAGGTGTAGTTTGTATTGGAGTTTCTGAATGGTGTGAATTCATGTATGGATATGAGATTGATATGTGTATCACATTGGACAGAGTGTAGGCGAGGTGTGAGTCTTGGACCAGACCAGATCTCACTATAGCGCGCGCGGACACAAACATACGTCACAACAGAGAGCGCATCATCTAGTATATGAATAGTGAACAAGGTGTTATCATATGAGGACACATCATAGTTCAGTTGATCAGTTACAGCAGTCACACACTGGACACATCAGTTTGTGATCTGAGCGACAGCTCTGTGTACTCTAGCACAGTTCACGAAGACAGCTGAAGTCATTGTCATAGTTGTTTGGGAGGAAGGTTGCATAAGTGCACTCTGAGGTGGAGCATAAGTCGTGACTCAACAGCATATGGATATCAGATAAGAGAGGAAATCTTTGAGAAGTGGGTTTGACATCACAGAGAGGACTGGAGGGATGATTTACTCGCGGTGTGTAAGATATTGAGTTACAGTACCATCGTACAGTAAGTTGTCTAGATTGTGACACACAGTGATGTTGTTATGTTGTGACCACACAGAGATATCTGGATTTAGGGCGACTCATGGACGCGGAGTTCATAAGATGCAGTGACAACATAAGAGATGGGGATGTGGGGAGGGGCGCAGATAGAAGTGTGACATTGTGACGCACACACAAGACGAGTCACCAAGTAACAAGTAGAGATATCATTAACTAGAGATGATCACAGCAGCATTGGGGAGACGTATGGCGTCTAGACACGACTATCTATATCATTATTCTGGTTTGGGTGACGATTTTTTATAAACTTATTGAGTGAGATATGTGGAACAGTATAGAGCATAGAGACTGTACACTTAGTTTGTGGGATGCGTTCTCTAGTGGTTAGTGTTGGGAGATGAGGATATGGTGTGTATGAGGGGATGGGATTGGTATTGGGGGATGTGGTGTGGTGCACAGTAGCTAGAGGGAGTGATAGTTAGGACACTGATAGTAGTTTAGAGAGTGTGTGGGGTGTAGGTGTACACGAGTAGAGGTGGTTTGGTTGTATGAGTGATGTGGTGTGTGTATAGTGGTGAAGGGATAGTGGGAGAGTGAGAGGAGTGTGGTTGTCGCACACAGGGAGTGGGTGTGTATATTGTGACGGAAGATGGTGTGATGGTGCACACATGATTATGGGGGAGGTATAGTCACCAGTAGGAGAGAAGAGCGATGAGTGTGTGTTCTCTCTTAGTGTGGGTTTGTGTTGGGGGCGTTGGTGAGTTTTACTGTGTGGTGGGGGGGGAATGAGATATGAGTGTGTACATTGGGAGGTGTGAGTGTTGTATATGATTGACAGGTGTTGATCAGAGTGACTATGTGTGTCTGTGTATAGGGTGTTAAGGAGAGAGTGTTGTGATTGTCTCTGTGCTGATGTGTTTGGTGGAGTGAGGTGTTGGTGATTTTGGTTTATTGTGACTATAGATTCTTTGGATATGATCATGGTGATTAGGATAGTGTTATATAGAGTACTGATGTCTAGAGTAATATATAGGGTCACTCATATGTATAGGTGTCTTGAGTTACATAAGTGTGTGTATAATAAGTCACACAAGACTGGATGATGACAAGTTGTATCTAGTGATTAGTTCAGAGAGTGATTTGTTATGCAGATGGTATAGACAGCTCTATCACGTATGACAGACAGTATAGGTGATCACGGTGAGAATGTGGCTTATCATGATTGGGGTGAGGCGTTAGGGAGTGATAACTAAGTGGTCTCTGGATTGTTACATCTACTCATACACATATATATTTTGAGTTCACAATGAGATGGTTGTATGATATGTTCTGGCGTGATACAGCTCTTTAATAGAGGACTATTTTTGTCAGGTGTGAAGCGATTACATGTGTGGGCTAACTTTGACATATCTATATGATTACACTTACATGAGGAATGTGTGGACATTGATAGTGAGGACACATGACTTGAGTGCAGTGGTAGTAGTGAGAGGACAGGAGATTGGGTGTAGGGTTTGGGTGTGATTGTATTAATTTGGGTTGAGAAATTGTTTTTTATTTTGAGGTGAGGGTTTTTATGTGAGGTATATAGTATGTAATTTGTTATGGTGATATTATAGTGTGGGTGTAGGTTGTTGTATGTGAAGGGGGTGAGGGGTTTAGGGTGAGGTTGGTAGGTTTGTGAGATGGTGTGGTTATTGAGTGATATGGTTGGGAGAGGTTTATGGATGAGGGGGGATGTGTGGTGGTTGTGTTGTGGTAGGGTGGAGTTGTTGATGAGTTTGGTTGGGGTGATGGGTTGTTGGAGGGGGGGGGGGGGGGGGGAGTGTTTTTTGTGTGGTGTGATGTTGTGGTGTTTGAGTGATATGGGTTGGAGAGGGTTTATGGATGAGGGGTGATTTGGTGGGGGTGGTGGTTGTGATAGGGTGGAGTTTTTGATAGTTGTGGTTTGGTGGATAGTTTGTGTATTGGTTGGGTGGGTGTGGAGGGTTGGGTGAGGGGTGGGTGAGGGAATGGGGGGTGGTGGTTTGAGGATTTATGGGGTGTGGTTTATGGGGTAGAGGGAATGTGTGATTGGGGTTGATTGTTGTAGGGTGAGTTGTTGATGAGTTTGGTTGGTAGGATGGGTTTTAGGATTGGGGGGGGGGGGGTGAGTATTTTGTTTTTGTTTATGGTTGTGTGTTTGAGTGATATGGGGGGGAGAGGTTTATGGGGATTAGGGGGATTTGTGGTTGTTTGTGATTGTTTTAGTTTGTGATTTGTTTGAAGGTTTTGGTGTGGTGGAAAGTTTGGTGTATTGGTTGGTGGGTGTGGAGGTTAGTTTGCTGAGAGTTTTATCTTGTCAGTTGGTCTTTAGTTTATAAGATCTATCAAACAGTTTATATGTAAACAGGTTAAATATGTATATTAATAGTTAATATTAATTTACTTAATTTTAATATCCGCTGAAGATGTAGAGTTAGTGCATTGAATAATGCAAATGGTGTTTTGAATAATGCCCATGTGATTGAGATAATAAGATCTAATCAAATGTAAGTGGTGTCCTAGAAACAGGTGCAATCTGCATTTTGCTAAGTTATTATACTTCATTTAAATAATCAACTGAAAGTGTACCACCCAAATAAGCTCAAGCCATATACATACTCGAACTCAGCTTTACCAGAATTCCTACTTCCCCACAAACTGTAACAGCATGAATGCGCTCCACAATAATATCTTGGCTTCTACATCACTAGGAGCCTTTGCGGGAGCAGTTTGCCTCAATCGGCAATTAATGGACACCTCACCGGTCCCTCG